>JAQZBX010013593.1:0-22653 GCA_029593785.1 Cabassous unicinctus
AAAAAAAAAAAAAAAAAAGCAACTCTTCTTTGAGAGTGAGGAATTGACCTGTTGAACCTCTCTAAAGAGCTGAACTTGAGCTGAATTAGAGAATCATCCAGAGGTTGTCAAGAGGATTGTTTTAGTTTCCTAGGGCTGCCCTAAAACAGTACCACAGACTGGATGGCTTAAACAACAGAAATTTATTGTCTCAGTTCTGGAGGCTGGAAGTCTGAAGTCAAGGTGACACGGCCATGCTCCCTCTGAAACCTGCAGGGGAGAATCCTTCTTTGCTTCTTCTAGCTTATGGTAGTTTGATGGAAATCCTTGGTATTCCTTGGCTTGTGGATACATCACTCTATCTCTGCCTCCATCTCTACATGGCCCTCTTTCTTGTCTCCATCTTCACATGGCGTTTTCTTCTCTGTGTCTATCTGTGTCTGTGTCCAAATTTCCTTTTCTTATAAGGATACTGGCCTCATCTTATCTAATCAATAAGAGACCCTATTCCAAATAAGGTCACCTAGAACTTGAACATAGCTTTTGAGGGGACACAATTCAATCCATAATACGGATGAGCTAAGAGTGGACCAGAGAAAACAGGGAGGCTTGAAAGATGTGGCAGCTTTGGGGAATGGCATGTATGTCCAGAGCATAGGGCTCTCAGGCATGCAGTAGGTAGGCATGGAGAGGCACATGGGGGGCAAATCATATAAGGCCTCTGCTGACGCTGCTGTCACTAAAGTCAACCACCTGGTGGACAAATCCAGGGTCCAGTTGACAGCTCACTTTCACTCCCTCCCTTCTTCGAAAATACTCTCTTGATACTGTGATTATCATGATACCATGATACTACCATCTCCTGATGTTTTTTCTGCTCTTTCTCACTCTTCCTTTTCAGTTACTATGTCACTTCTTCAAATTCTTACCTTCTTCTGATGCCGCACTCCTTCTAAGTATATTAGATACCTTTCCATCACTCTGCTCCATCTTTGGTTCTCATTGTGTATTGGTCTCTATTTATCCTACCAGAAGGTACTACTACTTTAGGGGATGTGGCTTCAAGAACCCCAGTGTAGCAATTCTAGTGGAAAGACTTTTTTCCCTTATTCATCCATCAGTCTCAGAGAAGGCCTCTGGCGTTCGTTGGGTCATGTGCCTACCCTGAGTCCCATCAATACTACCAGAGTGATGAGGCAATATGATTTGTGATAAGAGAAATGAGGTTACATGACTGACCCCATCAAAGTCACACAGAGTGAGGGAAAGGCAGTTCCCAAATACAGGTGTATCAGTCAGGGTCCCAGGCGGGAGACAGAAACCATAAAATGTCAACAGGGAAAGTTTGATATAAATAATTATTAACCACTAAGGGGTAAAGAGAATTCTAAAAAATATGGGAATAATGGAAACAGGGAGCAGGCACTAATTCTAGGACTGAAGCCGAGTATCTGAGTATCTGAGGAAGAAACATACCTGGGAAAGCCCTGCCCACAGCTGGATTCAGACCCTATGGACAGGGTGTGGCTGTTGTCCACAGAGTGGCAGAGAAGTTTGTTGAGGTACCGCAGGCCAGGGCTTGCAAGCAGGAAAACCACCCACTGGGGTCCTGGCAAAACTCACTAGGAAGCTACCTATGGAGTGCCTGGGAAACTGGATGGGAAGCCAGCAGGGTACCGGCAGACTCTGAAGCGCTACTGGAACTCACTAGGAATCCATCTGCAGGTGTGTTGCTGAAACTCTGGGAGCCAACTGCTCCCACCTGTGAGACTCACTGGGCAGGTATCTGTGCTTCAGCTGAACTCACTGAAAACCCACCTATGGGGGCATTGCTAAATTTGCTGGAGAACCAGCTGAGGCGCTAGCAGAACTAGCTAGGAAACAACCCACAGGAGAGCCACTGAAACTCAGTGGAGGGTGAGCTCCGCTGCGTGTCCCATGCACAGTCAAGCACCCAGGAGTGGAGAGAGAGGAAAGCACATTAGAACCTGCAATGTCCCTCCAGTCCCCTCCACTGATAATGCTTAATATCATGTCACCTGTTAAAGAAATGGTTACAGGATCCAGCTCCAGTATCACAAAGGAGGGCAAAGGGTAGATTTGGAATTGAGAGGCAGTGAATTGATAAGTGGCAAGTCCTCCCCTGTGGCTACTCAGCATATGCACCCTCCTACATACATCTGCACAACAATGAAAAAACTGTTTCCCCCTAAAAAGATCCAGATATCCTGCTTACAAGTGAAGAAGTTCTTTCCCTTTCCCCAAAATGAGAAGACACACAGTCCCAACAGTTACTGTATCCATCACAGCCTATATTAATTATTCCTTGAATTCACAGTCCCACTGAATACTCTGCTACCTAGACACTAAGTTGTAAAGTTAACCTCCAACATCTTGGACATTAAGTAATAAAGAGGAAAGAGAGAAATAAAATGTTTGGAATTTCCCCATAATCCATCCATCAGCCCTGGGGAAGGCCTCTGCTTGGCTTTCCTTGGGTCATGTGTGTCATGGCCTGAGAAGGGTCTAGGATTTTACCCTGCTTACCAGGTAGCAAATTAGCCTGTTACTGTTTCATGGATGCTGGCAGGAGACATCAAACTGGGTCAGACAAAGGACTTTATTGTTCATGGCACAGCAAGCAGTGTGATTTTCCTGTTCATTTGCATTGATTCCTCAATGCCCCCAAGTCTAGAGGGGTAATGTGGAGGGGCTGAGGTAGGTGCATTTAAAGTTAAGGCCACTACCAACAGGACTTCAAGCAGTACAACGAGGCCAATCTGTAGGACTCATCTCAACTATGTCCCTCAGGGTCCCAGACTCAGCCAACCAGGAATAGGTCCAGGCTGGGGGTACAAGTAGCTCTGATTTTAGACCATTTTAACCCACTCAAGGGAAATCAGACTGGCTGAGATTTGGTATCATTTCCAGTCTTTACAGGGGGCAATAGAAGGGGCAAAAAAACCCATCCCAATGCATTGACATTCTAGGACCCATTTCCCTCATATACAAAAATATAATTCAAAGGGACTTAAGTACCCCAGCTTGGGATTTGTTGCTAAATTTGATTTGGATCACCATTAAATTGGTTTGGTTAAGGAATATGGACAGTATCACCAAGAAGTTGCTGCCTTGATTGCCAACATGGCATAACCCAAGACAACCTGGGCATCAAAAACATGTGAATTTGTATCAGTCAGGTTGAAACAAGGTGGTGCCACTCTGTGTGTTTGAACATGTAGATGGGGGCATGTTCAGGAGCTGTTATTGGTGGCATTGGGCACAGAAGAATAGTTCAGGACTGGCCATGTCCACATGAATTTTTCTATTTCATACCATCCAGACAGGGATGAAAAACCCCACAGAGGTCAGATTATCAGCAACAGCTGCCACTTGACGCAGGTGGACCATGGCATTGTTTCACCAGGCTGCAGTGCTGGATCTAGCGGAGAAGGAAAGCATTAATTGTGTCTCTCCACGATTAATCCCAGCACAGTGATCTAAGGCGATCCCTCCCCAGAGGCAGGGGTTATTGTTCTACCTCCACTGCCACAAACTTGGCATGCCTTATCCAAGTACCTATAACTTCATCTTTCCTCTAAACATCCCCAATATGTACCCAGACCTTTTGTCCAGACCGGTTAAGTGCAAGAGTGACAAGGACAATTTTATAAAAGTTACAGAGACCCATTACAAGTGGTCGAGTAGACCACTATGGGAGGATTCAGCAATAAGTATATTCAACCAAGTGGTCATTATCTTTATGATATAGGACCATATCGATTCAACAAGGAGATCCAGGCAGCTGAACCAGAATTAAATTTGGACCCCCTAGGTCCCTTTTTGGCTGGGCTGCCAACCGAAAGGTATACAGTCCAGGCTGGCCTGCTTTTGCTTTTAGAGGAATAAAGAAGCATAATGCCTGGAAATGGTCAGGGTGGAATCCCAAATCTTCAAAATAGATCCAATCATTTCAAAACATCCTGATCATTTCTCAGGAAGCAACCGATGGATGACCACATTCAGTGACCATGCTGTTTTACTAAGATGTGTGGGTCAGGAGGAGGTGAGGGAGGTAAAGTTAGAAATCTTTGAAGTCAATTTTTGAGGAAGCTCTTCCAATGCTCAATAATACCAGACACCTTCAGATGGTAGGGAGCATTGGATGGTTCATTGAATATCTTGACTATGGTCCCCATTGTTGGGTGGCCTTTGCAACAAAAGGCACATTATCAGACCAAGGATGGTTTGAAAACCTTAAAATATGACACAGTTTAGTTTCAACAGTCCCAGTGGTATGGCCAGAATCTGTTGATCATAATGGAACAGCAGCATCATAACCTAAAAAAAACATCAACAATGTTGAGGCACCTCTGAGAGAAGGGGTCCCAAAGGTCCAAAATAGTCAATCTGTCAGGAGTGGTAGGGCCAACATCCCTGCAATGTGGCTTCCTTCACTGCATGACAGATGGCCCAAATGTTGGCAGGATTCCAGTAAGCAGTGGCAGCTTTTGCACCAGAAACATATAGTCCTTTATGTGTGCCTAGTATACAGATGGTGGACGTGTTGCCATGGCCAGTGCAAGATGGATCCAGGTGGTAATGGTGATGGGATGGCACTCTAGCACAACATTTCTGATTGTATCTTTATGCTTAGATTCTTTCTCAGAGAGATTTCTATGTTTTGCTGCTTTGAATTTCTCTTCATAATCTGACAAAGTTTAAAGTACTTTTTTTTCAGAGAAATTTTTAAACCTTAGCTCCATCTGTTGTTCAGTTATTTGATAGTTTCTTCTATCTTTAGAATAGAGAATTTCCCAAAAGAAAATGATCCACATTGTAAGACCCTCATGTTTCTTAGACCACCTGGTTCCCAATAAGCAATCTCTACCACTCTGTCTAAACCCTCTCCAGGCACTTCTTGCCTAAGATATATTTGTGCCTGGTTCAGCCGCCTGTTTCTCTTCAACTGGGCAATGACCCTCATTTACTGCCCTCAGTGTTGTTTCCAATTACAGTCATCCTTTGGTCTCAATTTCTTACTGTTCCATGTGTCTCACAGAATGTTTTTCTTCTGTGGACTCTGGAGGAGCCAGTGGGACATGTTGTTCCCTTGAAGGTTGCTTGTATGTAATGAGGGGGTCATTGACATTGCCAGAGTAAATGATGCCAGGACACAATTGAGGTCTCTCTTGCTACTCCCTACTTCCTTGCAGCTAGAATTGGCAAAGACCTCTCACCTTGAGGAACCCCCACACATGGTAGGAGGGAACAAATGTCCCCTGCTGTCCCATCTTCCCTATGTCCCTGGGTTAGGGCATTACCTCCCTGCTCTGACACTCCACATTTCTCATCTTCTGGTGATTGAGCGACCTCAAAGTAGCAGTCTCCACTGTGGCAGCCCCAGATAAACCATGCTTGAGGGCTCAGAGCAGCAGGTGAGCTAGAGGGGCAGGGAAGCTAGACCTGGGGACAGGCAGAGGACCTGGACTATTCAACATGTGGGTCACTGCACTCCAGAATTAAAGAAGGAGAAAAGAGGCAGGCAGGAAGCTGGGTTTTAAGGTTTGGATGGTAGACCCAGAAAAGGATGTGGGGTTCAGAGGTGACTCCTCAGTTAGAATCCAACTTCAAGTGGTTCAGAACGAAAGGAACCAGGAGAAAAATTGAGCTGGAGCAACATCTTTCTGCATCAGGACCTGCCTTTGTGTGGTCTCAGGTCCTAGCAACCTGGTCTTTAATCACTCTCCCCCATCTAAAACCCTCCTGGTCAGTCCTCGGTGCCTCTCCATTTGGGTCACAATGGAGACCTCACAGTATCAACACCCCCTCCCACTCCAATCCCATCTGGTGATTCTTTCCATGGAAATCCCTCTTGCTTTACTCCCCCTGACTGCCTGGGATTCAGGCTCATCCCAGTGACAGCTTTCCCCTCTTCCCAGCGCCTGCCTCCCTCTCATTCCATCCCACCTGCCTTCTTTCCCCTATGGTAGCAGGAGATGTCTCACATTTTACAGGTGAAAAAAAATTGGGGACTCAGAGATGGCAACCTGTCATGAGCCACTGTATTTTTAATGTAATCCAATCAGCTTTCTTTTCTTTTCTTTTTTTTTTTTTGTCTTATGGTCTGTGCTTTAGGGATTTTGTTTAAGAAGTCCTTCTGAACCTATAGGCCACAAATGTACTTTCTTACATTTCATTCTATTAATTTTAGAGAATTTGCTTTCACATTTAGGCCTTTAATTCATATGAAATCCTCCTTTGTATGTGGTGTCAGACAAGGATCTAGTTATTTTTTTCTTTATATATAGTGAGCCAATCTTCCCAACACTATGTACTAAACCACCACCATTTATGAGATATCTTTTCTTGATCCTAAAAGGAATACTGCCAACATTTCGTCATTAAGTATGATGTTTCCTAAAGCTTTTTATATAGATTCTCTTCTATACCTTTTACTGAGAGTTTTTAAAATGAAAGGATGTTGAATTTTATCAAATAATCTTTTGTATCTAATATATTGCTCATATAGTATTAGGTATTAATTGATATTTAATTCGTTGTCAATTATATATGCATTACAAATGTCTTCTAGTTTGAAACTTGGCTTTTCACTTTCTTTAAGGTATCTTTTAATGAGCAAAAGTTTTACATTTTATAATAAATTTATAATTTGTGCACATTGAGTCTTGTTTAAGGAATCCTTCACTTGGGGCCAAAAAATTCACTTTTATTTTTCTAATAAAAATTATTTTTGACATTTAAGTCTTTGACATTTAAGTCTTTGATCAATCTGAAGTTGATGTTTGTGTATTGTGTGGGGTAGGAGTCCAATTTCATTTTCTTTTCTGTATCGATAACTCTTAAGTTTCCTGATTACAAAAAGAATGATTCTAATTTTTCTCATTATGATTTTTTAGGTTCTTTTGATAATTTTTAAGAAAAATATTTTATTTGTTCCATGTTAAATTTTATTAATTGCTTTTTCTGAATTTTTTGAGGTGATCATATGATTTTTCTCTATTCATCCCTTAATGAGGTAAATTATATTTATAAACTTCTAATAGCAAGCTAGGCTAGTATTCTTGGGATGGAAACTTGTTTATAATTCATCATCTTATTTTATATTCTCTTAGATTTGGATTTGCTACTGTTTTGCTTTTAAGTTTCCAACCTTGCCCAGATTTGGAATCAAGGTTATACTGGCTTCATAGAGTGAGTTAGGGAGGATTGTTATAGGAATAGGATGATCTAATTTTCTAGAACTTGTCTACAAAAGCCAGCTGATCTTGGTGCCTTCTTTGCAGAGCTTTGTAATTACTGCTTCATTTTCTTTCAATGGTATAGGCTTATTTAGGCTTTCTAATTCTTCTTGAGTGACTATAGCACTATATAGGCTTGGTTATTCTGCAGTGAAAAAAAATGTTGTTGTTGTTTTATTTATTTTAGGGCCTTAACAAAAAGGCTTATCTGTAATAAAGAGTCTGCCTCTATTTTTAAAAAATTGTGTCTTGTTTTCATTTTTGTTTTTGCCTCTACTTTCGATGTTTGATTTCTGACAGCTTTCAGGCCTCACCAGTGTATGTTCTTCTTCTGCCCCATATCTAGGCAAGCTGGAAAGAGAGCCTGGGTGCCCCCTGTTTTGGCACCAGTGGGAAGTTAAAACCATGCAAGTCCTGGCCTGCATGCAGTAGCCCTCACCCCCTAACTACCACGAAATTCCAAGCCAGTCTCCTTTCCCTGCACTCTCATGTCCTTCTTGGACCTGCTTGGGAGCCACCCTGCTCTCCCCAGACAGCCTCATTATGTGAGTAATAAACCTTTTTAATACTCTATTGTTGCATGCGTGATGTCATCCATCTTGACATCTGAGCCCTTGCCTCTGCGGGGTGACTACCGCTTTATTCCTCATTCATTTGACATGCCCACGCTACATTGTGTCCCCTTGGAAATCCAAGATAACGGAGTCTCTCCCATCTGGGAAACCATTGGTCATTGTGGCAGAGAATGAAGACTTGGCAAATGACACACCAACTTATCGTTCATTGGCCAAAGCAAGTTACCTGGACATGCCTAACTTAAAGGGTAGGATCCTACCTGTGCCCACAGGGAGAACTGGAGATAATTTGAATAGCTAAGGATCACCACAGTTGGATTTAGAAAGCTACATTTTTCTAGGAATTTATCTATTTTATCTAAAATTTCAAAATATTTGGCATATAATTATTACCAGTATTCTTTTAGAATCTTTTTAACCCCTATTGATTGTACAACTATATGTCACCTATTTCAGTCTCTTTTTTTCTTGGTCAAATTTGGCAGATGTTTATCTGTTTTATTGGTCTTTTCAAAGAATCAACTTTGATTTTGTTGACCTTATCTCCTTCTTTCTATTTTCCTTTAGATTATTCTGTTATTCTTTTTCTAATTTCTTAAGGTAAACCCTTAAGTCATTGTTTTTCAGGTTTCCTTCTTTTTTTCTGACATAAGCATTTAAGGCTATAATTTTCTTTCAAAACTCTGTTTTTGCTGCATTCCACAAGTTTTTATAACTATATTTTAAATTATCATTCTGTTCTAAGACGTTTATAAGTGGCCATTAATTTATTATTAATGAGTTATTAAAATTATGTTAAAATTTTTAAAAAATATGGCATATAAAATATGCCAATTTTAAGTTATCTTTATCATATTAACTTTAACTTAATGATATGTGGTCAAAGAATGTGGTTTGTATGACACCTATTCTTTAAAATGTGTTGTAACTTGCTTAATTGTTCAGTAAGCGATAAATTTTTGAAAATAAATGTTCCATATGTGTGAAAAAGAATGGGTGTTCTCAATATATGTAGTATTTTGCATATATTGTCCATTGGACAGAGCCTGTTAATTTTCTTTTTAATCTTCTTTGTTGATTATCTGCTTTACCTATCAGTAATTGAGAAAGGTGTATTGAAATCTCCTACTATGATGATGGATTTGTCAGTTTCTCTCTGTGGTTCCATTAAAGTTTGCTTTACATAATTTGAGAATATTTTATTAGGGGTATATAACTTTAGAACTGTTAGATCTTCTTACTGAATTGAAACTTTTGTCATCATGTGCTGGCCCTCTCTTTCCTTAGTAAGACTTTTTGTCTAAAAGCCTCTTTGGTCAGATATCAGTACAGCTCCACCAGATTTATTTTTATAAATATTTGCCTGATAGATAATTTTCTATTTTTTACTTTCCAGCTTTCTGGGTCCTTATGCTTTAGCTGTGTCTCCTGCCTTTTAACTGATGAGTTCAGCTTATACCATTGTTGTTTTCATTTTAATTTTTTCTCACATTTTCATGATACTTTAAAAATATTTTTTACTAAAAAAGCCCACAAAAACTCCTGACATCTATATTTTTCACCAAACAGAACAGGTACCCTTGTTATGACCTTTGGTCCCTTACTCTTGCCCCATCTTGTCCACATTGTGTTGAAAATTGTCTAGAAATTTAATTCTAGGTTATTACATATTTCTTCTTCTTCTTCTTTTTTTTTTCTTTGTTCTTAGCACTTTTAAAAGGCAACAATAAACTTTACCAAGATATTTGATAAACTTTATTTGCATATCAATTGTGACATGTCCTACATTTGTTTGTCTTCTTAATCAAATTGTCTCCAAAATAGTTTTCAATACAAACTTTTGGGTGGCAAACTTTCTGAGGCCTTATATGCCTGAGGAGATATATTTTATGAAATCCCAAATGAATGTCAATTTAGCTTAATATAAAATTCTAGGTTCAAACTTCTTTTCCTTCGTTCATTTGAACATATTTCTCCTTAAACCCAACACTTCTGTTGAAAAGTTTTATGTCAATCTGATTCTTGTTCCTCTGTAGGTGGTCTCTTTCTTTTTCCTGAAACCTGTTAGAATTCTCTCTTTGTCTTTGATATTCTTACATTTCACAATAATGTACTGGGTTTTTCTCCCTGTTTAACCTTTATTGACCCTGTGGATCTAAAATCTTATGGCTTCATTTATTTCTGAGAGGTTATCTCTATTATTTCTACAACTATTTCCTCCTGTCCATTTTCATTTTTCTCTCCTGGTACTCCTATTATGAAATGTTTCTACTTCTACATTTATCCCCCGGGTCTCCTAACCTTTCTTTTCTATTTTTCCCTGCCCTTTTGGATACCCTGATAATTCCTCCAACAGATCTTCTAAATCATTAATTCATTCTTTAGCTATAATTATGCTATTCATTATTACTATAAACTCATCCCTTTAATTCTCTATTTTAACTCACGTTTTTCTGTTCTTGTCATATAATGCTTATATCTTTTAGTAAGCTTATACTTTTCTTAAATTCTTGGTCCATCTGTTCTACTAACTCTGCTTATGGTGGTGTCTGTAATCCAGTTTGTTATTGTTTGGAAGTAAGTCTGCCCCTCAGATTTTTGCTAATCTTGTCCTGTGAAATTCATATGCTTCTGAGAATTATTGGTGTATAAGGGAGGGTCCAAAGTACCCTCAGATTGTAATACACCAGTTCTGGTGTTTGGGTAGGGAGGTATAAATACCAGAGGTAGTCCAACCCCACCTGTTTCCTGTCACTGGGGTAGGGATTCAGAGCTGCCCCATTTGAACCTTGAGGACATTGCACAAGAGGTCTGAACTTCATGGTCTCTGCCGAGCGGAGTAGGCACTGAAGTCCTAAAGCAAGGGCAGAGCTCAAACTGCTCTTTCTAATTTATCCTCCCACTGCCATGCCTGGCTGCCCTCCTACCCTGGTTGCAGCGCCCCTACCACATACTCAGATCAGTACAAACAGCCTTTCAGCTTCCCAGGATTTTTCTCTCAGCTTTTCTCATTAATTCCTAGAGTCTATGATGTTTTCTCCCAGGGTAGATCCTGATGGAGGAGGAGCACTCTTGTACATTCACCATCTTGGCGAGGTTTGGAGCCCTTAGTCCCTCCTTTTATTTTATTTTTTTACATAACAGCTTTATTGAGACATAATTCACATATGATGCGCTTTGCCTATTTAAAATGTAAAATTCAGTGGTTTTAATATATTCACAATGTTGTGCAACCATCACCACTCTCTAATTTTAGAAATTTCTATCACTCCAAAAAGAAACCAGGTACCCTTTAGTACTCACTTCCCATTTCCCCTTCTCACCAGCCCTTGGCAATCATTAATCTATCTACTATCTCTAAGGATTTGCCTACTCTGGAAATTTCATATAAATGGAATCATATAATATGTAGCTTTTTGTACCTGGCTTCTCTTACTTAATGTTTTCAAGGTTCATCCATGTTGTAGCATGCAAAGTTTTTTATGGCTGAATCTCCTCTTATTTTTAACCCTTATAAATAATTTTGATTTTGATGTTACTTGTATACATCTTAAAGCTGAATCCAATATATTGGGACTTGGTTTTATCACGTTATTTAATATTATGCCTTCTGTTTTTATGGATTTGTTTTATTAATCTTTCACTGTATGGCAGGCAGTGGCCAGACTTCCTATAGATAAAAAGACCACCACGCCCTCCCTGGTGGTCTTTACAGAATTGAAATACAACAATGTCACGGGCCAGACATTGGATAGTATAGCCAGAGGAAGCTCCTGCTTGTGGGAATTTGTACCCAGACTCCAGATGATAGATTCAGGTGATGTGCCTGCCCAGAGGCAGTATTTTCACCCAGAGTTCCAGGATGAAAGAATTGTGGGTATAAAAGTCTCATAATGCCCCTCACAGGGCTTTCAGCAACAACAAGACGTTGTTCTGGCCAGGCAGAATACCCCTGCCCCATCCCGGGAGAAGCAACTGGAGCACCAGAGAAGCTGAAGTCACAAACATCCTCCTTTTGACATTCTTGGGAATGCCCTGCTCAAAATGTGTCATTCCAACAGTGGCAGTAGAATGTAACTTCTAGAAATTCCTTCCTTGCTGTTTAGTTTCCTAAGTTGATGAAAGCATATACCATGAAATGAGTTGGCTATAACAATGGGAATTTATTCGATTACAGTTTGAAGCAGAGAAAATGTCCAAATCAAGGCATGATCAAGGTGATGCTTTCTTTCCAAAGACCGGCTGCCAGTGATCCTTGGCTCCTCTGCCTCCTGGCAAGGCACATGGCGGCATCTACTGGTCTCTCCCTTCTCTTCTGGGTTTCATTGATTTTGGCTTCTTGCTTCCATGGCTTTCTCTCTCTTTGTCTGAATTTCATTCTCTTATAAAGGACTCCAGTAAGAGAATTAAGTCCCACCCTGAATGAGGTGGGTCACCCCTTAACTGGAAATAGCCTCATCAAAAGATCATACTTACACCCGTTTACACCCACAAGGATGAATTAGATTTAGGAACATGTTTTTCTGGGGTACACACAGCTTCTATCTTTCTCCATAGCACTCATCACCATTGTATACTTTATATACTATTTAGGCATTTATTTCTGTCTCCCCTACTAGAATGTTTAACTCTTTGAGAGCAGAGATTTTTTTTTTTTTTTGTCTCTTGTGTTTTATTTTGTCACTACTGTATTCCTAGTGCCTAGAATAGTGCCTGGTACATAGTAGGTGATCAAAAAACGGTAAACATTGGGTTTCTTTGCCTGTCCTTTATATTTTTTTCTCTAATTCTTTTAAGCTCTTTTATTTCCATTTCACTTCTCTGGATCTTTGTCATTCTTGCACTCTCTGTCCTTATTATATTTTCAGCCGTATTTTTTTTCTCCCTTGGGCTAATTGCCATTTTGCCTTCATTTTATTTTCTTTTTTCCTGAGCTCTGCCAGCTCATGTTTTACCTCCTGACGTCTTACTATCTTTTTCCTAAGCTTGCTTGGTGCTCTTTATTCTTGGAGGCAGTCATTTCAATAAGTTTTTTAAATGCTTTGACAAGTTGTGGTTATAACTTGTTTCTGCTTTATGGCAACATTTCCCTGCTGAGGATTCTGCACCTGCCTCTGACTTCTTATTTCTTTTCTGTGTTTGTATAGATCCCGCACAGCTTCTTTCTTGATTACTCATCTCTCAATGAAGGGGCTTTTTCTTGGAGCAGCTCTTTGCAGCCAGAGCATCACACAGGAAGGGTCAGAGCAAAGTTCCTAGTTAGCTGGAATTTTCCTAATGGCCCAGGGTTTGGGATGATCGCTTGATCAGCTTTTACTTCTCCTCAGTTTAAGCACATCTGGACATGTCTGCCACCTGGAGACACTATCCTGTGCAGAGGAAATTTGCATAATTTGATTTTCATTTATTTGTTTGTTTGTTTGTTGCCTGAATGAAGAGAGAGGAAGTTTATGCCCTGGTGTCTGAGGGCAGAGACAGAGGGTGAAAAAGCACAGAGTCTGCGCCTCAGCCTCCCAAGGACCAGGTATGTGCAATGTGGAGTGACGAGCTGTAGGCGACACAGAAAGAGCTCTGTTTCCAGGGCCAGATGCCCGGGGTGAGGCCACAGCAGGACAGAGAGGACAGCGCCTTCTCCCCATCCCTGCTGGGAATTGGGCACAGGAGCAGAACTCCTCCTCACCACCCCCATCTGAACCGTGCATCCAAGCTGGACCTAGAGCCCTTTAAGACCCAGCCAGGTGGGTGTAGCTCAGTGGTTGAGTGCCTGCTTTGCATGTCTGAGGTCCCGGGTTCAATCGAGGTCCCGGGTTCAATTCCCAGTACCTCCTAAATATATATATATATAAATAAAGACCCAGCGATGAGTCTAAATGGTTGGCCCTCTTAAAAATAAGGATGAATCCTACCAGGATCAGGGGTCCCAGGAGGAACCGAATAGCCAGACTCCGTGTAGATGGAGCTGCTCTGGAGATTTCCGTGTGTCTCTGAGACCCTGCCTCTGAGTTGTAAATTCCTGGAGAGAGAGTCTCTTGCTTATTAGTAATATGAGGAAAGAACTAAAGAATGTCAGTTGACCAGGGCGGATGCCATCTGCTTTGGTGTAGCTGATACAGAAGCAGCCCTGGTGCAGTAGTATGCATGTGCCTGCCCTCCCTGGAGGATGCCTGAAGAGTTTCATTCACTCATAGTTACCACCAAAGGCCGAATCATCAGAATCCTCCCTCTTCATCATGGGTAAAAATTAATCACCCTCTTCGCAAGGGGTTTCTATTTAAAATATATGTCTGTGGAAACATGTTTATTTCCTTTCAGAATCTCTTCATATAATCTAGGTTACCCTGGCCCTTGGATTTTTATTTAGCTACTAAAGAGATTCAATCTCAACTCAATGCTCCCATCCATAGCCCCCTCCTGGCATGAAGAACTCCAGTGAAATGCTCTCTGGAAACCTACCTCCAAACTGTCTAAGCAGTCTTGGAGGAATTCTGATGAGGGAAATTTGGAGAGCTTGCCAAAATAGATAAAAAGACTAGAAATTAGAACTATGTGGAAAAAGGGAGAAAAAAAGTGTTCTTGGAGAATAAAAAGATGTTTAGTTACATCTTTTTAATTAAAACCTGAAGCAATTATTATTGAGATTTTATTTAGGAAATGAGTTTTGATTACACTGTGTGTCAAGTAATATGTTTAATGTTAAAGACACAAAAGGGAAGTGGATGTGGTTGAGCTCCCTCCTACCACATTGGAGGTCTGTGGTTTGGTTCCCGGTGCGTCCTAAAAAGTCAGGCAGGCATGGCAAGCTGACACAACAGATGATTCAACAAGAGACACAAAAAGAAAAAAACATAACAACAAAGCCGGGAGCAAGAAAAATATAATGAGAGACACAACAAAAGCAGGGAAGAGAGGTGGCGCCTCCCTCCCACATCGGAGGTCCCAGGTTCAGTTCCCGGTGTCTCCTAAGGGAACAAAGGAAGACGAACAGACACAGCAAGTGCAAACAATAAGGCGGGGGGGAGAAATAAATAAAATTAAATAAAATCTTTTTAAAAAGATACAAAACTAGATAAGACAAAGGCCCAGCCCTCCCTCCCTTCCACCCACCCCTGCCCACCCAGAACTCAGTAGTAGAGAAAGTATTTTAATGTTTCAAAGGAATTGTCAACAACTAGGGTCAACAATATATATATATATTTTTTAAGATTTATTTATTTATTTATTTATCCCCCCCTTGCTGCTTGTGCTTGCTGTGTCCATTCACTGTGTGTCTTCTCCGTGTCTGCTTATCTTCCCCTTGCTGTGAGGTCCCGCTGCATCAGCCCCTTGCGGGCCGGCCTGCCCTCACAAGGAGGCCCCGGGTTCGCTTCCCGGGGCCTCCCATATGGTAAACGGGGCCTCTATCGACTGAGCCACTCCCGCTTCCCAACAATATTTTAATTGCTCTCTTCTTCTTATAAAAACTATACATGCGCATTGAAGAAAATTTGGAAAACAATAAAGAAATTAAAAATCATCTCTTATCCTACTACCAAGTTATAATAATACTTGTCATAATAATGAACACTAATATTCATTAGGTGCTTTTCTGCATGCCAGGGACTATGATAGACTCTCATTTAATCATACACCAGCCCTAGGCCATCCCCATTTTACAGATGAGGAAACAGAGGTTTAGAGAAGTTAGTCAGCCTGACGTCTCATAGCTAGTGAGTCACAGGGATGGGACTCTCCCAATCTCTGTCTTGTTCACAAGCTCTTAACCAGTCCAGGGGTGAGAAGGACCCAGCAGCAAAGCTTTCATCATCAGATGGGCAAGGCAATTTTGAATGCAGCTTGGTGGCTGTGACTCAGACTTGGCTTTCAATGGACTAATGTCTGTTTCCTATGGAGAGACAGGATGAATGGGCTGAATAAAAAGAAAAAAAACAAAACAGACAAACAAAAAACCAACCCTGATTTCTTTGGAAACTCTCTAATAAAAAGTGTTGCAAAGGGGAGAAAGGACTTCTTTGTCACATCCTGGGAGGAGGGTGCCTGACTTGAAGGCTGAGCCTGGTGATGCAGTGGTGCCACCTGGTGGAGATTATGACATAGGACAATGTCCTTCCAGACCAGACGGAAAGACACTCCCTGAGATCAAAGAGAACTTTTTGGAGAGGCATCTAAAGAAGTTATAGGTCTTACATTAGCAGGTGAGGACAAAAGTTATAATTGCTACTGTGATCCCATCTCTCCCCACATCCTGGTAAGGCTTGAGGAAACTCATATTTTGTATATTTTCTTGTACTTTTTTAAAAATATGTTTTCTTCTTTGTTAATTATGAAGAACTTAACCTCTGATGGAGTTCACACACCTTCATTACTTAGTAGAAGACAACTAAGTGATAAACTAAGTCGTTTCCAGGGGTTAGTTGACTACCATCTAAAATCAAGAATAGAGCACAGAGTAAGTGATCAAAAAGTGCTATGGATTAGCTTTGTGCATTTCACTCTTTGCCTAGGATAAGAGGACCTATATCATTCCAGTACCAAAGACAGCAAGATTGCAGATCCTGCCCATGAATGTCAACTACTTGGCTAAGTTTTCCTTATCACTCCTTTTGCCAACATAAGGTGGAGGATTATGGTCATTGTTTAATATCTCCATTAATTTAAAAGAAAAAGATGTATGCCAGACAGATGAAAACTCTATAAAGTTTTTGTTACTCAGATCTTCTATGAAAGATATGAAAAATCCTGTTCAGGATGTCTGTGGAAATAGATATATGCTGTAGAACACAAGAACTTAATCTGGAGCTCAGGGATGATCTACACACCCCCTGAAATATTAGGCAAAATGGAATGTGTCTGAAAGTGTACGCATTTTTTGAGAAAAGGGTCCAGAGTTTTTATCAACCCCTCAAAACTATTGCCTGTGGGCCCTTCAGTGGGTCCTTCAAATCATGGGGCTCAGTAAAGTCTATCTACATCAGATGCACTATTATTATTATTTTGATTTTTAAAGAATTAGTTTAAAATTGCCTTGAAATAACCAGCCTTTAAAGAAATGTTTTGATTTGCACAGCTTTGACTGAGAAACCAGACTACTGAGGCCGGGCTCAACCAGGATGCTCTCGGCGCCGTGAGGGAGCAGAGTCAAGCAGACCATGCCTAGGCAACCCCTGCAGCTGATGGGCCAACAGCCTGAAACAGAATGAAAGGTAAGTAGAGGCTCTGTGGGGGAGCACCGGGCAACAATAAGGGGTCCCGTGTTCTGAGCCTGGCTCTGCCCAGACTAGCTTGGTGTCTTGGGGTACTTAATCCCCTTGGAACTCAGTTTCCTTACCTGATTAGTAAAAGTGTTTGATGACATAATTATCAAGTTCCCTTGCAGGATTAAAACTTGATTTAGGAGAATGGCTTTCAAACTATTTTAGTTGAAAGTTCTCTTTTAGGTCTCTGCGGATCTTCTTGGGCCACTCCAAGGATATGATTTAAATCTGAAATCCTAAGAGTTCCAAGGAGCACACTTGGAAAACTGCTGTCTCAGGATAATCATGTACGCGATTAAATTGATACAAGGAAAGATAATTAACACTTTTAAAAGAAAGTTTTGCTAAAATGTGGTGTTTCAATTTGAATTTGATGATCTAACAATAGTTTCCTATTGATTTAAGCTAAGCATAAATTGAGAAGCCCCTGTGTATTTCCTTTCCAATTGATAATGGATTAGTAGAGGCTCCTCATTTAGCATTTTGTATTTTTTGCTTCCCCAGCCTGCCACACATCTTTTGAAAGCACACAATTAAAGACTGCTGTGGAATAATTTGGTAACTTAAATAAAGAACTTTTTGATTTCTGTTTTTATAAATTCATTGGTTTCATTAATAATGTATTAAATATGCAAATTATGTACCACCATACACTTCTCAAAATGGCCAAAATGAGAAGAATTGATAATACCAATATTGATGAGAATGTGGAACAACTAGAGCTTTCACTGGTCAGAGAGTAAGTTGGTACAATCACTTTGGAAAACTGGCAGTATGTTCTAAACCTAACAATGCATATGCCCTATGACCCAGCAATCCTACTCCTGGGTGTATAATCAAGAGAAATGAGTGCCTTGTTCACTAAAAGACATGTTTGAGAATGTTCATAGCAACTTTATACATATTAGCCCCCAAACTGGCAACAACTCAAATGTCCATTAACAGAATGGATAATAAACTGTGGTATATTCATAAATGGAACTTGGCAATGAAAAACACAAACTATTGCTACATGTAATAACCTGGATGAATCTCACAGCCATAATGCTGAATGAAAGAAACCAGACACAGAAGAGTACATAGGGTGTGATTCCATTTACAAGGAGTTCAAGGACAGGCAGAACTACTCTATGGTGACAGAAGACAATATTGTGGTTGCCCTTTAGGGGGAGATTGACTAGGAGAGGGCAGAAGGGAGCCTTCAGGCATGTTGGAAATGTCCATATCTTCTTCTGAGCAGTGATTACAAAGGTATATACGTATGGAAAGATGTATTCGGCTGCATTCTTAAAATGTATGCATTTTGTGTGATTTATTAATTGACAACAAAAAATAAATAATGTTTAAAACCTATCAAGCTAATGGGTAGTAATTGTTCTCTGTCCTGGAAAAGCCAAGCATGGTTCATCTAGTGTTCTTTTTTGGATGACATTGCCCTGCCCATAGTCCTCTGCCCAGGGAAGCAAGGAGGGTATGGTACCACCTGCACCAGGCCTGCCAGGACCCAAATGGCCAACCCCATGGCCTCCACTGGCATTTGGGCTGCAGAGAAGAGCAGGATGGGCTGGTAAGGAGCAAGGAGAGAATGGGGCCAAGAGCAACAGGGGTATTAGGAGGTGGGACCATTCAGCCTGAGAGGCACAGGGGCGGGGTGGGGGGGAACAGCCATCCCTAGCCTTGCTTGGCCTGTAACAAGCTCTTCCACTCCATAACTTGTCCAGATGTAGCATGTCCTTGTAGTGTCTGCTCACGACAACCTGACCATCTCTGATTTTTGCAACTAGGAGCCTAACACAGCAAGCTTTCCCAAGTGAGGACAGCTACATTAGGCTCCAGCAGGAAATAGGTGACTCACCCAAGCAAGGTAATGGAAGAGAACTCAGTGAAAGGATTCTTTGTAGAGGTGTGGACAGATTCAAGGGACTCAACAAGATGGCTCACCCCCACCTGGACCCCACCCAGGACTAGTCTTCTGATGGACACCCCCCTTTCTATCACGTCATGCCCAGCCCTCTCCCTACTCCATCCCAGTCCAGGTGGCCTTTCTAGAGTCCCTCTGAGGGTGAAGATGTGAACTATTACAGTGGTTCTCAATCCCAGCTAGCAATAAACTCACCTGGGAAAACTTTAAACACATCAACATCTGGACCCCATCCCTAGAATATCAAATTTAATGGGTCTCGGTAGCCTAGGCAGTGGTGCTATTTACAAGTTCTCAGGTGATCCCATTGTGTCCAGACCAATTAATTCAGAGCCTCAGGGTGTAGGATCTGGGCATCTGTACTTTTTTATATCTCCCCAGATATAAAACTCTCTTCTCTTTCTGTTTTCTTTCAAAATTTATTGTTTCAGCATAAACTCAGAGCTCCGTTTTCCTCAGATCTTCCCTTTTAATTTTCAAAGTGTATTTGGGAAGTAATAGAATTAAATTTTAAAATTAGAACATTGATGGAGGCAATGTGGATGTCTCTGGCCAGGGGAAAGCCAAGAAAAAAGGAATAAAGAAAAACAAAGCAGCTATGTTTATATAGTTCTAATTTTATCTTCCTACACAAGATTGACTAGAAAAAGCTGTGGTCTTTTCCCCTTCCACCTCCATCGCCAGGGGTCTGCTCTGGAGAAGGGGAAAACAAGTCTCTATATTCTCTTCTCCTTAATTTGGACTGGTTAGAAGATGCAGTTGGGTCTAAGATTATGAACTAAAAATAAAAAGCAACTGTGTTTTCTGCACTTCTGCTGATTCTCTCTGTTATTTTGGAGGGTCTGGAGTGAAGGGCTCAGCTGTTTGGAAGGATACTGGCCAGGACTCGCTGCTGCTAGATAGGAAGCCCTGGGGCAGGGTTAGGAAATGGAGGAGCAGAAAAGCGGAAATAAAACTTCTCTGTGCAGTAATGTAGATATTGTACCCTTTGTGGGAAGAGAAAACTTTTTTTCCAATTATGCTACTTTAGGAAAATATTCCTCTTCCTTGACATGGATTTCCACTGTACCATCTCTGAAAATTATTTATCCATGGAAGGTGTATGTGTGGGCTCCTGTCTAAGAGTTACAGGAGAGATGGGACAGGCTCCTGAAAGACTGCAGGGAAAAGGAGGGGCCTGGGTGAGAGATCTCTAATAAACCAGTCTTGGGGTACCAAAGTCAACCTTGGACTTTTCTGTTGAAGCTCCTTAGTGATGTAATTCTAAATTAAACTCACACTGAGGAAAAGGTATTCCTGTGGATTGCCATTGCGGGAATAAATGAAGACCACCCAAATGAGAACAAAGGCTATTTATTCAGAGCTTGCTATAGCAAGGGAGTCAAGTCATCACCGGTGTTTGGCAGAGGCCCCGGGCAGGCAGAGGAGTGGGAAAGCTTTATACTGGAAACAAGGGAACACTTCAGGTATGCCTTGATCGCAGGCTCCTGGAATGGGAAAGTTGGAGGTGGGCTAACTAGATGTGGGGCAGCCTATGTGATTGGTTAGGAGTCTTCAGTGAGGACAACCCCTCTCCCCAAATATATAGTAGGAATGTGACTCTGAGGCAGAAATGTGTAAGTCTAAGTGTGTAAGTGGAAGGAATACCCAGAAAGCTAAACGATTTTATAGAATACACAATTATTCCTGACTTTTTATTTCAGAAATAGAGTTTGCCATTGAAAATTATCTGAATCGGTTGACATTTCCTAGCACTGCATCTGTAAACATCTCCTTTACTGCCCCTTCTCTACCATCACCTGTCCTCCAGCTCTAAGTGTGGAAATCCTTTTCAACTTTTGAAGTCATCCCAAGGAATCATGCTCCCCTACCCCGGCCCTATAATATTTGGTTTATAATTCCCTTATCATTCTTTTCTTGTTGTATGCTTTATGATATTTATATTTGCTTCTCTAAGCCTTTACTAGACCATAAAGTCTCCTTTTTATCCCCAGCAGTGCCTGGCACATGCACACAAAGAACATCCGGCTGCTCAGTGTTCCCATGACAGATGGCACATTCACTCACGAAATAGTTGCTGAGCAGCTTCTTTGGGCCACACTGGAAAATAGGTGCTGGAGGACACAAAGACAGAGAGAATAGCACCAAAATAATTGCAATGTGGTAGATGCTGCATGATAGAAGTACAAAGTGCTTTGGGAACACAAATAAAGAAGTGACTCAATTTGATATGCAAGTCAAGGAAGCTTCCAAAGAAGAGGTACATTCTGAAGGGTAAGTAGTTTTCTTTGCAGAGAAGGGGTGAAAGAGCTTCTTGGCAGAGAGAAGTACAGAGATGTGACAGAATGTGGAGAAGCAGGTGGGGTGGAGGCAATGCAGGTAGAGATGTGACTGGCAATGTTCATAGGAGCCAGCACTTGTTTCATTAAATTTATTTATTCCTAAACATTTTTTTTGTTTCTTATGCTATTGTAGATGGAATTGTTTTCTTAATTTCATTTCTGGATTGTCCATGGTTGTGTATAGAAGTACAATTGATTTTTGTATATCGATTTTGTACCCTGAAACTGCTGAGCTAGTTATTAGTTCCAAGAGTGTGTTCATGAATTCCTTAGAATTTTCTTATACAAGATCATCTCATCTGCAAATAGAGGTGGTTTTACTTCTTCCTTTCCAATCCAGATGCCTTCTGTGGTGGTTTGGAGCTATGTACCCCCAGATAAACATGTTCTTAAACTTAATCCATTCTTGTGGGTGTGAACCCTTGTAATCGGGATCTTTTGATGAGATTACTTCAGATAAGGTGTGGCCCAGGATTGGTCTTAATCGTATTACTGAAGGCTTTATAGGGACGGTCACAGAGAGAGAAAAAAGTCACAGAGGGAGCAGCCAGAAGCTGAAAGTCAGTAGAACCCAGAAAAGAAGAGAGAAACCAGAAGAGGCTACCATGTGGCAGAGGAGCCAATGTCCAAGGATCACCAGCAGCCAGCTCCAGAATGCCAGTCTTTAGGAGGAAAGCAGTGCCTTGATTTTGGACTTCTCCTAGCCTCAAAACTGTGAACCAATAAATCCTTATTGTTTAAGCCAACCCATTGCATGGTATTTGCTTTAGCAATGAGGAAACTAAAACACCTTCTAGCTTATTTTCTCACCCAACTGCCCTGGTTAGACCCTCCAGTACAATGTTGAATAGAAGTGATGAGAGCAGACATTCTTGCCTTGGTCCTTATCTTAGGGGGAAAGAATCCAGTTTTATACCATTAAGTATGATGTTAACTGTGGGTTTTTTGCAGATGCCCTTTATCGTGTTGAGTGAGTTCTCTTCTATTCCTAGCTAGCTGAGTGTTTTTAAAAGGATAGGGTGTTGAATTTTGTCAAATGCTTTTTCTGTGATTATTGAGGTGATCATGTAGTTTTGTTTTTTATTCTCTTTATATGGTGTATAATTCATTGTATATGTTGCTAGATCCAGTTCGTTGAGAATTTTGTGTGTATATTCACAAGAGATATTAGTCTGAAGTTTTCCTTCCTTGTGATGTCTTTGTCTGATTTTGGTATCAGGGTAATATTGGCCTCATAGAATGAGTTGGGAAGTGTTCCCTCCTCCTCTATTATTTTGGAAGACTTTGGGAAGCATTGGTATTAATTCTTCTTTAAATGTTTGG
>JAQZBX010013593.1:22753-39722 GCA_029593785.1 Cabassous unicinctus
TAATTTCCATGAGGTCAATAGTGATATCCCCTTTTTCATTCTGATTTTAGTAACTTGAGTCTTCTCTTTTTTTCTTGGTCAATCTAGCTAAAGGTTTGTCAATTTTGTTTATCTTTGCAAAGAACCAACTTTTAGTTTTATTGATAATCTCTTGTTTTTATTCTTAATTTCATTAATTCCCACTCTAATATTTATTATTTCCTTCCTTATTCTTGCCTTACATTTAGTTTGCTCTTCTTTTACCAGTATGAGTTAGGTTATTAATTTGAGCTCTTTCTTTATTTTTAAGAGAGGTGTTTATAGCAATACATTTTCCTCTAATCATTGCTTTGGCTATATCCCATAAGTTTTGGTATATTGTGTTTTCATTTTCATTCATCTAAAAGTATTTTTAATAATCCTTATAGTTTCTTCTTCAGTCCATTGGTTATTTAGGATTGTGCTGTTTAATTTCTACATATTTGAGAATTTTTCAAAATTTTCCTGCTTTTTATTTAATTCTATTGTGGTTGGATAACATACTTTGTATGACTTCAATCCTTTAAATTTATTGAGGCATCTTTTATAGTTTAGCATGTGGGCTTTCCTGGAAAATATTACATTTGTATGTGAGAAGAATAAGTATTCTGCTGTTGTTTGGTGGAATGCTCTATAGATGCCTGTTGGTTTATAGCATTGTTCAAATCTGTAAAATAGTTTTAACAGTTTTCTTGTCTTTAGGCACCTATGACTTACACTCTCATCTTTATGTACGCTCACATGTCCTCCAATAACTTTTTAATTTTGCTTTTCCTAGATTCAAGCCCTAAATTCAAAATAGTAAAACTGTTTAAATATCTTTAGCAATTTTGACATTCCTTAGATGACTAAGAGGTAGCACTAAGATTTGCCTCCCCTTTTTAAGTATGCTAGA
The DNA here is from genome assembly GCA_029593785.1 of Cabassous unicinctus. NCBI lineage: Eukaryota > Metazoa > Chordata > Mammalia > Cingulata > Chlamyphoridae > Cabassous > Cabassous unicinctus. Next base: position 23,667 of record JAQZBX010013593.1, read on the forward strand.
GATAACTAGACATGTTTTGTTTTAATCACTGAGTGACCCACTAAAACACATGTTCCAGAGCCCCTCCCTTGACGTCCAGATGTTGAATAAGTATTTTTCTTTATTGCAGACACCTCTGACTTTGGGCAACCTGACATGATAAACCCTTCTCATTGTTTGAACAGAAGATGCAAGATTGTGCTTTAGAAGTACTTATGCTAAAAACTAAATACTCATCACAAGCCTAGTGCCTACCCTAGCGAGATTTATCCTCCTTGTCTATTGCTATAGCTGAGGCAGTTAAGCTAGCTGATGCCTCAGCAGGCCTTTTTCTAGCTCCACTTCTCACTCACTGCCCTCATGCTTTTTCAAGGTTTCAAACAAGGCAAAATAATTATTCACATTTCACTATGACATTTGTTCATTGTATGCTTCCTATGTAATTATCAAGTACCATGCCAACCTAAGTAAATCTAGCTATCTATTAAAAAAGTGAATAACATGACTGTTTTTGAACAGCTCTTCAAATTCTCAACATTCCCTGTCCTGACATATATTTGGCCAAGGCAGATATATTATTTTTCGATGGTTCATATCTTAAAAATAATCAAAGTACATTTTGTGTTGTATGGCTGTAACTTCTTAATACTCTGCCTCTTAACAAGGGCATAACACCGTGTAAAGCTTTAAGAATTCATAATCACTGATAGTAGATGTGCCTTTGGGTTGTTCAAGATTTTATCATGTTATGAAAACAAATGGGTTTTCTAGCTCCCCCAGGCACCTTAATCAAAAATGGAAAATGAATTAATGACAGGGATAATTCAACATCTGAAAGAAATACCCTTTTTTAAAAAAATTGAAGCACATATTAAAAATTATACTTTTGAAGCTAAAGGAAATGCCCAGCCATCTACTATGCAAAACAAGCATCCCTTACTGATTTGCCCATGATTGGTATTATAAGGAGAGTTTCCTAATCTGATTTCATCAATCCAGAGGGACTTATTGAAATACACTAATCAGCCCCCACAGTAGGGAAAAGACTGGCTATTATCAAGCTCTCAGGCAGAGCTTTGGACTTTGGTCTTCCAAAGATGGCCACTTGGTGGCTCCCTAATACATCTATACATCTCCAGATCTTTACTGCCAAAATTTGAGTGGGAAAATTTTACCTGAGAGGCTCAACAGGTAATTGAAACTTCCCTTATCTATTAGTATCAAAATCCAGAAAAAAAAAAAAAAAAATCCAGGAAAACTATTTAAGTATGTCAAGGTTCAGAATCCCACCTCATGAATCAAACATTTACAAATAGATGCACTCAATTGTCCAAATGACAACAATTTAAATATGTTTCACTAATAGTCTATAATTTTTCTGGTTGGAACAAAAGCTTTCTTTTGCTAAAAGGATAATGCTTTAACTTATAGCAAAAAAAAGCTTTGGATTTTGTTTTTCCTGCCTGGAGGATACTTTCTCCAGGGATAGAAGAACTCACTTTACAAGTGAATACTTAAGGAACTATGTAAGGATCTTCAAATAAAACAGAAACTTCAGTTCTATGTTATCCTTAATATTCCAGAAAGGAATTTTTTTTTTTTTTTTAAGGAGGTACTGGGGATTAAACCCAGGACCTCATAAGTGGGAAGCAGGTGCTCAACCACTGAGCCACATCCACTCCCCAAGATATTTTAAATTTTTAAAAGAGCTTAATCTTTCTTGGCCTAAATTTCTATGCTTAGCTCTAATGATAATGCTATATATAACACAAAACCTCAAACTCTCACCATTAAAAATTATATAGGAAGACCTATGAGGCTCAGATTGATTCGTTTTCCAGTAGACTCTACCTTGTTACATTCCAATCTTGTCAGGTATTTTCAAAACTGACATCATGTACACAGCCATGTGAACAACAGGTACAAGCTGTACTTCAAAAGAGACACCATCTGATATAGTCCTACGTGATATAAAATGAGGATACTGGGTACACTAAAAAGAACACCAAGATGTCAGCCTTAGAACCACACTGGAAAGGTCATTTCAAGTAGTTTAAATCACAAATATTCTCTTAATTTTTAAGGGATATGCTCACGTATTCATGGTTCCCAGAATAAATGTGCTAAGAATCCTAAAGCCTGGACATCCAGTCCCACTGGCAATATATAGCTCTAGGGCTCATAAAAAGCTTTTAGAAGGATACAACTTGTGGAAATAGAAAGTTATTGCAAGAATTCATGGATCAAGAAGATGGCATGAGATGTAGACAATTTCCTCAATGTTCAGATTAATACCCCTGATTAGGACTTATATTTTATTGTCTCCTTTTCTTCTATACTTTCCTTTGGTGAAGGTCAAGACATTAGATTGTAAAATGGCTGCCATAGTCCTTTTTGTCCTTTTCTCAGCTGTCTCCTTTCCTAAAAACTCTTTGAATTCCCTAAATCACCTATCCCAAATAACTGCAATGACTACCAATTTTTCCAACCCAATGGATTTGCCATCTAGGCTAAGACCCCTCTTCTGAGACCCTTAACATATCAGTATGTCTTAATTGGAATCTAGGCCCCCAAACATTAGCTGCTGCTTCTGATCTCTCCCAGATCCTCAAAATAATTCAAGGCATATCAGAGATTTAAAAAACAAAATGAAACATTAGACTTGCACTCTAGGTTAGGTCTAGACCAACTAGGAAACTGGGTACAAAGTGGGTACCAAATGTTTCTTATTATATTTGTGATTATCCCCATATTTATTGAGTTCCTCCATTGTCTGATATCCAGCTGCTTAAATGTTACTTTGAGCTACTATCTCAAGCTAATAGCCAAAGTATAATACTGCATCGAGAAGATACTAAAACCTTCATGGTCAACCTGAGTCCTCTTGGAGCTGAGCTTGACCATCATGGGAGACTGAGGAGTCATAATGAGGGAACTAGGGCAGTTCTGGCTTAAGTGAGGAGTAGATGCTGCCAAGGAAAGGACTTTGGCAGCCAATATCAAAGATGAGCTTACCACCTACCCCACAGCTGAAATCACAAGGTTTCTTGAAAAATCACCAATAACTGCAGTCACCTTCCCTGATAATAATGCATTCTGCTTAGGGGCAAATTGTTCCCTTGATAGTTTTCAGCCAGTCAGCTTACCCAAGGACAAAACAAAACAAAAAGTCTCAGAGTTTCACTGATGGACTGAGGTTTTCCCCTTTGTAAACCCTGCCTTGCCTATTGGGTGACAATCAGTTTATGACTTATCTCCCTCATATAGTAAATATCAGCTGTGCTTTATACTAAACAAAATGTCTCTGAGATATTCTTTGACAATGATGATGTGAATGTCTAAGAAGGGAATAAAAGCAGAGAGGTTAGTCTGTGAGAAAACTAATGTTTGGAGCATGCAGAGTTTGTAGTACCTGTAGTGCACTCAGGAGAAAATGCCTTAGCAATTTATTAAAAGGAAAGATGGAGGCTGGAGCAGAAATTAGGAGTTATCAACCTAGAGGCAGTATGAAAGATTTTGTGGTATATTACCCAGGAGTACATAAGGCAAAAAAGGTGAATCACCCCAAACTATCTACACCACCAGCTGAGGGTGGTCTGAGGAACAGGACTCATTGAAGAAGACTGAGTAGAACTATGAGTGCAGAAGAAGGAAAACCAGTCATGAGGACGTCTATCTCAAGGGTGGTGAGTTTCCTGGAGAAGAAGCTGAGTATGAAATGCTAAAGAGAAGCCAAACATTTTAGTTTATCAAATCTAAAGTGCCATTGATTCCAAGACACCTTGATTTCAGAAATGTTGAAAATTGTGTTTCTTAGGACTGATAATATACACCAGAATATGACCTGAAAAGAAAGCATTGGATTTGGAAATTTGGAAGTCATTGGTGACCCTACTTAGAGAAATCCATTTCACTAGGTTGGTAAATACAGAACTAGATGGCTGTGAGTTGGGGCAAATGGGAGGTGTGGATGTAGGGATGGCATGCAGATCACTATTTCAAGAAGTTTGTGGTGGTGGGAAGATATGATGACTTTTGAGATAAGGCAGGATTTAAAGGAAGGTAATTTTTGGATGAGAAAGATTTGAGCCTCTTTGATGGCTAAGGAGAAGAAGCTGATAGAGAGGTAGAGATTAAAAATATATCTGTGGCAGTAAAGAATAGATGAGTAGAGGCAGGCTCAAGCTATGGAGTCAGTCAGGCCTGGGTTCAAATAGTAACTTTTCTACTTACTAGTTATGTAATGATGATATCACACTTAAACTTCTGAGCCTTGGTCTCCTCATTTGTAAAAGTGGGATAATCTTACCCATCCTTCATGGACTTATTATATATATTAAGTGAAATTATCCACATAAAGTGCTTGGCATAGTGGCCTAGAAATATTAAATGCTCAAGGAATGGGAGCTATTATTGCGAGGGCATAATTGATTAGCCAAGTCCGGGTGAAAAAGGATGGGATCAAGCTCACAGGTGGAGGAATTAGCCCTGAAAAGGAAGTGGGATCACTCTCTGGTGATTCTGAAAGATGTCCACAAATTCTTTTACTCCTTCCTTCAAAAGATGAGGCCTAATTCCCCTCCTATTACTTGTAGGTGGTCCTTAGTGACTTGCCTCTAAACTAATAGAATGTGGTAGAAGTGGTAATGTGCAACTTTTGAAAGGAGATGATAAAAGCCATTGTGGCATCTTCCTCATTCATTTCCTCTCTCTCTCTCTCTGTCTCATCAGTTAGTCTGAGGAATGCCAGCTCAAATTTCTTGGGAACACTCAAGTAACCCTATGGAGAGGCCCATGGGATGAGGAATTGAAGCCTCCTGCTAACAGCCATGTGAGGGAATTCATCTTGGAAGTTGACCATTTAGCCCTAGTCCAGCCTTCACACGGCTGCAGCCACAACTTTCTTGAGTGCAACCTCATAAAAGACCCTGAGCCAGAACCACCCAGTTAAGCTACTTCCAAATTCCTGACCAGAGAAAATGTGAGGTAATCAACTTTTGCTCTTTTAAGCTGCTAAATATCGGGAGTAATTTGTTACATAGCAATAGGTACCTAAGACACCCTCTTTCTCTGAGACAGAAATCAGAGACTGACAGGTGAAGACGTGCATGGGCTAGAAAGGAGAGAAGGTAGAACAATGCCTAATGGTCTCCATTTCCTCTGTAAAATTAAAATTGGAGGCCTGTTATCTGCTGACAATGAGAAAGATGGGGGAGGAGACTTGAGGAGACTGGCAAAAGATTGGGACAACCATGCAGAAAATAGGAAAGGGAATTGATTAGGAACACAAACAAGATTGATGGTGTTCTGTTAAGACTACCTTCTTTTATGCCAAACCCAACCACAGAAATCACAGTTGCTAATGGAACTAGATCAAACTCCATGTAATGAACCTTGGTCTCTAGTGTGAAATTTAGAGGCAAGGCAGCCTGTCTGAGCCAGCCCCAGAGAACGCCCGGGTGGGCAAACTGCTGATGAGTGAGTTCAGGGCTGAGGATGGCTCGGGCTCATCTTAGAAAAGTACTCCCTGCTGTCAGAAATGATTTGCAATAGCTCTATGCAGTGGAACACATTATTTATGAAGGGGGATAGAACATCAAAGGGAAGCAGCGTTAGACAAATCAGCAAGCTTTATGTATTCTGCAACAAGCACGCTGCAGTAAGAGGATAACCCACAGTCTATCAAATGTCTCTGGTTTGCATTATTCTTTCCTCCTTGGTCCAATTGCCCCACAGCTTGCTCTATCCCTCTCTGCACTCTGGTTGTTAGCAGGGGAGTCCTAGAAATTCTCCTGATTTGGCCAGCCATCTATCTTTATCTCAGAACAGGGTGGAGGTCCTGCACAAAAAATGGACCATGTCAGGGATGCCCCTCTTAAACTGACACCACCTATTTATAACTGTGGTTTCCCTAAACCTATAGCCCCATTAGGAATTGAGTTACTACTTCTCTTTGCAGAATGACAAATCCTGCCCTCCTTGGGAGCTTAACTTCTCTCTACATTGATTCTGTTTGCAAATTGGGGAACTAAAACTTAACTGCAAAAATGATGCCCTTTCCACCTTACACAATAGGTTCCATTCATTCATTCACTCACTCATTCGCTCACTCACTCAGTTATTTAGTTATTTAGCAACCCATTATTGAGTGGCTAGTCAATAATGGGACAAGCATGTACTAAATGTTGGGAATAAAAAAAAAATTTTTTTTATTTTAATTTTACTAAGACCATAATAATATGGTCTTAAGTAGTAGCAAAATGCTCTACATATCATAACTACTCAATAAAGATTTCTGGAATGAATTCTTGCCGTCTATGGGCATGATAGTCTAATAGGGGAAGGAGACATGTAAACAAATAATTAAAAGAAAATTGTTTTGGGGAGCTGCTGTGGCTCAAGCAGTTGAGCACTGCCTCCCACATGGGAGGTCCCAGGTTCGGTTCCCAGTGCATCCTAAAGAAAAAACAAAACAGACAACAAGCAGACAAAGAGCAAAAAAAACAACAAGCGAAAACAACAAGCAAAACAGACGAGAGAACCATCTTGGGGGAGGGGGAAATAAAATTGTTTTAGTGTAATAGAATAGGAACCTATCAGAAGGCCATGGCTACTTGGAACTTATGGAAGGTTTGACAAAGGAAGTAATATTTGTTTGGCTCTTGAGGGATGAGTTGGAGTTTGCCGGAAAAGTAAGAAAGGTTTTTGCAGGTATGTCAAAAGTACTCACAGGTCTTATTTCTAGCAGGATTCTTTTGCCACTCCAGTCTAATCCTGGCTTGCTAATATAAACATTTACCAATATTTTGCTAGTTTTCAATTCTACTGAGTTTATTTTTGTTTTTATTCCCAAGACAGTGATAAGTTGGCTGAGTCAAATGCAAAAAACAGCTCTACAAAAGTGATTATTTTTTACAGAGGGTGGATGAAATTAAGTCAAGGAAAAAAAAAAGTGTGTTCTAAGTTACTTCCTGAGAGAATTGTGTACTTTCTTGTAATTTCTAAGCCAAAGGGAAGATATTCTTCCATCAAATGGTCTTCTTATTACCTCTAAACCTTCCCCTCTAAAAGCTGGCTAAGAAACCAGAAAACAGAGAAGTGAATGTGTCTTAAGCAACTGAGCTCCCACCAACCATATGGGAGGTCCCAGGTTCAGTTCCCAGTGCCTACTAAAGAAGACGTGCAAGACAGCAAGCTGACACCACGGGCAGGCACGGCGAGCTGAAGCAACAAGATGACGCAACAAGAGACACGAGGAAAACATAATGAGAGACACAACAAAGTAGGGAGTGGAGGTGGCTCGAGCCATTACATGCCTCCCTCCCACATCGGAGGTCCCACATTCGGTTTCTGGTGCCTCCTAAAAAAAAAGAAGACCAGCACACAATAAACAGACACAGCAAATGCAAACAATGAGGGGGTGGGGAGAAATAAGTAAATAAAATAAATAAATTTAAAAAAAAGAAACCAAAAAACACACATCTGTTCTGTGCATATCAATGTTTTTTGCTGTTATTTGCTCATCTTGGAATAGTCCAGGGGACAATCAGATATTGTACCCACTAAACCAGAATGGCAGAAGGACTTGGAATGGCCAAGTGCAGTGATCTAATTTGTCATTATCAATTCAGTAGTGATTAACATATTGAGAAAATTCTTGATTGCATGACAACACAGAAACTCACGTTACATCAGAGAGTAGAATTTGGCAGACTAACAGACTCCTCCAAATTGGAATTTAGAAAAACTCTTATTTGCATCAAGGAGCATGGATCAATACTGGCACTTGCTAAAATGTTTTAATGAGTAACCGCAAGCATTTTGTTCTAAGAAGCTACTGAAATTAAAACATCTTCAGAAAACTAGATCCTCACAAAAGAAACTTCTAAAAATTGCATTTCATAAATAAGAAAAATGGCTCTAGAAGGAAAAACTGAAATGGAAGAAGGAATAATGAAGAATGAAATTGGTAAGCATGTGAGTAAAACTAAACAATTATTGGCTTAGTAAGAACTATGAAGTAATGTCTAAGCTGAGTGTTTAAAATAGAACTAAAATGGGAAAAAATATGTAAGATGAGGTAGCAGTCAAAGCCCAAAGTTATCTATGGTATTATTCAGGAGAAGAGTAAAGATATTGACTAATTTTAGACCGTAAGTTCAGTATGCAATTTAAAATGTTAAGAGTAACCACTGAGAGAATAGAAATTGAGAGTATATCTTCCAAATAGCAATAGAAAAAAATATGACACTAAAAAGACTTTTTCCAAAATAATTCAAGAAAGGAGAATAACAAGTAATATTAAATACCTACACAAAGGTACTACACTAATGCAAAATGTTAATAATAGGGAAGACTGTGTATATAAGAGGGAGGTTTATGGGAACTCTGTACTTTCTGCATAATTTTTCTGTAATCCTACAACTGCTCTAATTATATATTTATATACACATATAATATGATAGAATTCTAAATATATCAATAATCATGGTAAATATAAGTGGACTAAATGCTACAGTTGAAAGGCAGAGATTGTGTCAAATGGGGGTGAGAAAATCCAAGTATGCACTGTTTATAAGAGAAAAGCCCAAAATATGAAAGAAAAAAAAGTTACCACCCTAACAAGACCTGCTGCTGTTAGCAATGCTAATTAAGTACCTTTCCAGGAAGTTGAAGTTGTCTAACCTGTTCTATTAAGCCTTTAAACTACTTTGATAATCTTAAAAGAAACAAAAAGGCATGACATAAGAAAGATGAATAGAAAGAGCAAGGAGCCAAATATTTTCCAGTTGAATCAAGAATTTTGAATTCTATCATGTTTTCTCTCAGTCTTATAATCAAATTCTTGTTTGCACCAGGTTGCAATCCTCCTTGTATTTAAGAAAGATTGGTGGGTATTTTTATACATAGCTCTGGGGTTTCAAAGTGTTTATCAGCTATTTAACCAGCAAAGCTATGCAACATTTCTATGAGTCAATCCTTTAATAATAAAAGGTTACCACCCACTTAGCCAATCAGTGCCAAAACCAGAACAGTATAAAGATCTGGAATTGTTTACTGTCTGGCTGTCTAACAAACAATTGCTTGTCTTCAATTTTTAGGATAAATTAGGATTCTATTTTTGTGATTCTTAAAGAACTGAGCAATCATCCCACACAAATCAAGATCACCACAGGGTAGCATTTCCCACACTCTCAGTAATAAGCTTTCCACACCAAAAGGGTTCTGTGATCAAAGAGCTTGGGGAACTCGGAACTAAACCCGGTACAACAGGTTTCTTCACTGCAGGCATTCTCAGAGTCCTTCCTATGTTAATATACATTGAGAATCTCCAAGAGGAAATATAGAATATAATGTTTCCCAGCTCATTTGACCATAGAAGCCATTACTGAGGAACATACAGTGGGACAGATGTCCTGCAGATCATCCTTTGGGAAATATTGCTGTTGAAGCATAATTATTGTTGTTGAACCCCCCAAATTGTTAATGGACCAGTGGACACTGTAAGAAGGAAGCTCCAAGGGAGCTTAGGGAAGGAGGAGCATATTAGTGATGACAGATTTCCCCCTCCAACAGCATCCACCGAGGTTCTACTGTGGACAAGGGTTTTCACACTGCCCCTTTCAAAATGGTAAGGGCCTCAATTCCTGGAGTGCAGTGTGCATGGGAGGGGTGTGATCTCTCAGGGAGACACATCAAATCTTTTAAACAATTCATCCCCACATCAAATCAAAGGAACTTGCTGTCCAAGTTACCTACCAACACCCTGCTGTAACTTCTCCCAACTACTGATCAGAACCCCTTAGAAATAAAGTGTTTTGGTTTTTTTTTAATTTAGGTAAATTAATATAACATAAAATTAACCATTTTAAAGTGAACAATGCAATGGCACTTAGAACATTCACTGTGTTGTGCAATCACTCACTTCTATTTAGTTTAAAACATTTTTATCATCTCAAAATAAAACCCTACACCCGTTAAGCAATTACTTCCCCAACCCTCTCTCCTCACAGCCCCTGGCAACTACCAATCTGCTTTCTATCTCTATGGATTTGCTTATTCTGGGTATTTTATATAATTGGAATCATACAAGATGTGACTTTTTGTATCTGATTTCTTTTACTTAGCATAATGTTTTCGAGGTTCATCCACATTATAGCTTGTATCAGTACTTCATTCCTTCTTATGGCTGAACAATATTTCATTGTATGCATATACCACAATTTATTTGTCAGTCAATTCATTGACAGACATTTGGGTTGTTTCCTTCTTTTGGCTATTGTGAATAGTGCTGCTATGAACATTTGTACGCAAGTATTTGAGTACCTGGTTTCAATTCTTTTGGATATATACCTTGGAGTGGAATTGCTAGGTCTTGGAAAAAATTTTGTTGCTGCAATTTTGTGGCATCCAAGGTAAATCAAATAGTTATATGATTTAGCTAGCTTGAGACATGATTTTTAAAGCATTTGAAAAAGATTCATATAAAATGTGAATCACATTCATATAAAATGTGCTACCCTCAGGAAGCTTTGAGAATGATCTACTGAAGCAAGTTTTTTTTCTCTGAATACAAACCATACCTATTCCTCTCATAAATAACTTCATTTTTAGTCAGTTATTTGAGTTTCTGTTACTTAGATATTTAGAGTTACTATTGTCTTCTCAACCAATAACAACTTAACAAATACAATAAGTAGAGATGCCTTTTGGGATCTCTATTATTGGGAGGTGTTATATTCACGTGAAAGCAGAGAATACTGAAGGGAAAAAAAGTTGACATCAGCACTAGATCAGCTACTCTGGAAAGATTTAGAAACATCCAGAGTTGTTTTATAGTTAATTAAAGCACTTCATCTGAGTGCATGTCTCTGAGAAGAGTTAATTATTGTTTAAATATTGTTGAATATGCTGAAAACATGAAATCCAAGCACATTCATTAAGCAGAGAACTCAAGCACAGGTCTTAGCTTTTAGTAAGCGTCTCCTAATGCGTAAACTTGGCTTCATTCCAAAGCCATTCTTCTTCTGGGGACATTAAGAAAATTCTTTGCTCTCAACTAATTATTATACATGATATTAAGAATTTCTTGAGTTTAAATTTCTTTCTAGAAAGAAAAGAATGAGGACTATAACCTAGGAAAATATTGGGATTTTTATTTAAGTAAATCTACATTGCAGTTTAAGATTTTGTTACTTATATTACTGCTCTTGTTGGCAGTAGATAGATGCAGCAACATTTTCTTTCACACTTCACTTTCAACTGAACTTAAGGTGTTGCAAATGACATGAACATATAAACTGAGGAAATGATTATATTAACTATAATGCAGTTTGTCAGACTTGGTACATAGCAATCTAACATAGCTGTAGTAAATGGCATAGAGATGTTTGCTGAATTGCTGTATTGCCAGGACCTTCAGGAAGTGACTGTTAAAATTGGCAGTAGGATATAGCAGGCCATTTTCCTAGAACATGTGCATGGCCTTCTCCTAAACAAGACTGGGCAAATATTCTGGTTCCTGTATACACTGGTGTTTTCAGCGGCAAACAGGGGATGTCCAGAGAGGCATCTTGCAATGATTCTGCAGCTGTGGGTCTCTTCCAATGACGATTGTCTCTTCATTGTTTGAGGTTGACTTTATCTGGCCTATTATCTGATTGATGGGTTGGGAGGCAGACCTGCTTGGGGATGTGTTTGCTCCACCTATTTTCTCTTTGGCAATTTATTAGTCCTTACCCTCTCTTTACCCTTCTAAGGTTAAGTTTCTAGATGTTGACCTAAAATTCCATATATATGCATCTATGTTCCTAATTTGAATAAATTTTAAGCTATATGTATTTATAAATAATAAAAGTAATACAAGAATATATGCTCAAAAGTTCAAACACTACAAAAGAACACAGAATAAAAATGAAAGCTTTTTATTCAACTTACTTCCCTACTCCCCACCTTCAATTGCATTTCCTTTCCCATAGGTAAGCAATTGTTCTAACGGTTTGGTGCATACCTTTTCAAGGTGTATAAATATAGATGTGGATATTAATATAGAGATAGAGATATCAAAGGAGACCATTTACTAAGCACTAAATTATAAATTATATTGGAACTACTTTTTGAAGTTAGTCAAAATAAGAATACAAATTATCTGCCAAACATCCTGAGAAATGACTGCCTACTTGAATTTTAATATATTCTCTTTTTTCCTCCAAAACATTTCTCATTTCATATATTCTGGCATGCTTCCTTGCCATGTGACAGACCATAAGCTGGAAGGAGAAGTGACTAGAAATACCACAATGGCTAATATAATTTACTCAGAATCCCATATGCTAAAGCATTAGTATAAATTTTTAAATCTTAAATCAGGACTAAAAGGACAAGTGCTTCTTAATAAATCAAACAAAGCTGGAAAAAATCATAGAGAAAAAAAGGATTTGGGAGACTGCATGAAGGGTACGGGAGATTTTGATTCTGGTTCAATTAATCAGCAAATACTTATTAACCATCTATGCCATGGGAAGAACTGTCGGTGTACAGAAATATAAGGTGTAGCCTGTTCCTCCAAAAGGTTTACCATCTAGTGAGAAATCGGACTAGTCATTCAGAATGGAATCAGGTAATAAAGGGCTTGCACAAGAGCTTGAGGTTGACAAAGAAATAAACAACATACAGCCCCTACAGGCTTTTGCACAGAGGAGTGATATAATGAAAGCAAATTTTTAAAATGTCTTTACTCCCTTCCAACCCTTTGTGACCATTCTATAACTAGCCCAGGGTTTTATGACCTTGCCTATTGCAACAAAACCGTACCCAGAGCTCTGCCAACTCCCCACCCTACCCCTCACAGGCTATGTTGCACACAGTCACAAGATTGATTTTCCAAAGGCACAGGAGAGCCCTTCTCTGCTCAAAAGTCATAACTCCCTTTTGACCCCCAAATGAAGTCGGAACTTTTTAGTATGAAATGCAAGGCCTTCCCATAAACTATGCTCACCTCCTTCCAGACATTTCCTAATATGAACCCTTTGCCCTGTTGAAACTGAACTACTCTCTATCCCCACACCTGCCTCTGTGTCATCCTCATTTGATTCCCACCCGTTCCTTGTCCTCCTCCCCTGCTCCTTTTCCACCATGTCTGTAGAAGAGCAGAGTCAGAGAAACCTCCAGAAAGCTGTTGCAGTAACTGGGGTGTGATTGGATGACAGCAGGGATAGGGTGGAGAGTGTAAGAATGAAAAGGAGGCCTGGAGACCAAGACGGCTACCAAGGGAGTATCAGCAGAACTTGCTGGCTGATTGTGTGTAGGATTTGAAGAAGAGAGAGGAGTCAAAGATAACTCATTTTAGGTTTTAGGCAGCAAAAGAAGGCAGTAAAAAGAATTCTTTCTCCATAACCACTTATTTCATATCCTTGTAATTTTGTAGGTAATTTATTTCATCTACTGCCTGTATAACCTGGGACCACAGGTAATTGACGATGTTTCCATACTTTAGATCACTAATATACATTTACTTCAAATATACAGGCATAATAAAATACTTTGGGAGCTAGGAGTCTTTAAGACACACTCTAAAATAATTTTATGGGATTAAATACACTGCTTTCCACATCAACTATATACATTTTTTAAAAAGATTTATTTATTTCTCCCTCTCCCCCCTCGTTGTTTTGCACTTGCTGTCTGCTCTCTGTGTGTTTTTCTGTGTCTGCTTGTCTTTAGGTGGCACCAGGAACTGATCCTGGGAACCTTCCAGAGTGGAGAGAGGCACTCAATCTCTTGAACCACCTCAGCTCCCTGGTCTGCTGCATCTCCTATTGTCTCTCTCCTCTGTCTCTTTTTGTTGCATCATCTTGCTGCACCAGCTCTCCGCGTGGTCCAGCACTCCTGCATGGGCCAGCATTCTGCACAGGCCAGCACTCCTGTGCGGGCCAGCTCAGTGCCTGAGCCAGCTTGCTTTTTTACCAGGAGGCCCCAGGAATCGAACCCCGGACCTCCTATATGATAGACGGGAGCCCAATCACTTGAGCCACATCTGCTTCCCAACGATATACATTTATAATAATCTTTTATTTCATTACCATGGTGACTTGGAGTATAAGGGTGTGAGAAGAGTGTCCTGTGAAACATAAAGTTAGAAATTCAACCAGACTTTGCTAACAGCTGGAGCCAGGCTCTTGAAGGTGCTTCCCTATCCCCTCTCTGCTTTAGCTATGGTCTACTTTATTTTCTGTTGCTCAGATCCTCTTCTACTTCTCAGCCCAGACTTCTCAAAGTGGCTGAATAAAGCTAAAGACTTTTATTATAAAGTTTCTGGTCTAGGTGCCTACAATGAAACGGACCCAACCCTGTTAGACTCAGGCACAAATTCTCAGCGAAGATAACATGAACTAGCAGGAAAATCAGATGCCTGTGTTCCCTGATCAGTGCTTCCTTTTCCAGAAGGAAAATCTAACAAGGCAAATCACAATTAGAGGGCTGTTTGGTAAGCCTGGAATCACACATCCAATCTCTCATCAAGTCTGATCTGTTCTACCATAAAAATATATTCCACATCTGTTGCCAGTGGTGGGTTTCCAGGTTCTTGGCCATGTTGCAGAAAAGAATGTAAAGACAAGCCATATTTTAAGCAAGCAAGTAAAGAGTTTATTGTAAAGCAAAAGGCAAAGTACACACTTGAGACAGGGGTTTGGGCAAACTCAAGGGAGAGGTGCTCTGGGGCTGGGGCTGGGGCCTTATTTAAGGCTGGCCTTTTCCTCCTTCCTTCCTCAGTGTAAATGAACACTTGTGAGTTACAACATTCTCATTGGTTCTGAGTGTGCAAAAGAAAGATTGGAAACAACATTTTCATTGGTTCTGAGTGACTGCTGGCCTGAGTGGGGGTCAGGGGAGAGGGTATGAATGGGCTTCTCTTTTATCTATTGCCCTCAGGTATTCCTCCTTGGGTGGTTGACTCCTCCCTTGTTGGCAAGACTTTCTGCTGTCAGAAAAGATGGGTCACCACAAGCAGGAGTTTTACACAGAACTGACTGCTTTGTCCTTATTGCCCTAGGGCTTTCCTATGGCATCCTTTTTCACTCAGATCCCTGTTCCAGCCTGCCTCAAATCCTTCCTCTTCTCTCCAGTTTCACTCCCATTACCCTATTACAAAGCTATTTTCCTCTCTTGTCAAAACCTCTGCAATGGCTTCTTTACTTTTCTCTTTACTACTGTTTTACCTCCTTAGAATCGATTCTCCATCCAGCACCCAGATTTATCCTGTTGAAATGTAACTCAGACCATATCCCTGCCTAAAACACCTCAATAGCTTCTGATCTCTTAGAATATGTGCTCATACACTTTTTTTTTTACTTTATTTTGTACATTTAATAATTGAAAATATAAACAATTAAAAACTAAAAAGTAAACACAGATGAATAAATATATACATTTCTCAATTAAATGTAATGGATACATATAAATTTTTTTTTGAATCAAACTATGTTACACAATATATTTGGTTCATTGTAATGCATTCATACAGTATTTGTCCTTTTGTGTCTGGCTTGCTTCGCTCAACATAATGTCCTCCAGGTTCATCCATGTTGTCATATGCTTTACAACTTCATTTCTTCTTACAGCTGCATAATATTCCATCGTGTGAATAGACCAGTTTGTTTATCCATTCATCTGTTGATGGACACCTGGGTTATTTCCAACTTTTGGCAATGGTTAATAATGTTGCTATGAACATTGGTGTGCAGATGTCTGTTCGTGTCACTGTTGTCAGTTCTTCTGGGTATATACCCAGTAGTGGTATTGCCGGGTCACGTGGCAAGTCTATATTCAACTTCTTTAGGAACTGCCAAACAGTCCTCCACAGTGGCTGTACCATTCTGCATTCCCACCAGCAGTGAAGAAGTGTTCCTATCTTTCCATATCCTCTCCAACACTTGTAGTTCTCTCTTTTTTTTTTTTTTTTATCTCTGTCTTTTTAATAGTGGCCATTCTGATCAGTGTGAAATGATATCTCATTTAGTTTTGATTTGCATTTCCCTAATCACGAGTGATGCTGAGCATTTCTTCATGTGTTTTTTT
>JAQZBX010013594.1:0-21683 GCA_029593785.1 Cabassous unicinctus
AATTTGACTACCCACAGGGAGAAATATGCTAATGGCAGGGTTTCTTTTGGTTGGCCTGTGAATATATGGGCTTGAGTTCTACCAAGCTCGTTGTCGCCTGCCTGGTACATGAAGTGATATTAAGGCTGGAAGTTTCATGCTGAAAGTGGCAGCACAGACAGTAGATCCAGGGATATTGGGGCACCCTTGAATTTGTGCATCTGATGATTGTGCCTGGGGCAGCTGATTTCCACTCCTCTTTTGTTTGAGAGAATGAATCATTCTGCTCTAGGCCTCTGTAGTCAGGTCTTTGTTTCTGGGAGCTGAAAGTAAGTCCTAACTGATATAGAAAGGTTAGAACCCTATACATAGAAATTAATATAAAATATGATCATAACTTGGATTCATTAAAGATATTTCCTAATAGAAAAGAACAAGAGAACAATTGGAAACTAATCAATTAAGAGTTTGTAAATCACTAGCATAAGTGGTCATAAGTCACTAAAATGATCAAACAAAAATATTGTTGAACATAAAATGTCATTACAGACAAACATTAAATAAGTATTACCCCAAAAATCATCTTACTCTGAATTGATATGGAGTATAAAGGTTGTACAGAGCAGGTGGTAGTTAAATGGTTATACTACATTGAAACACTATAAAATATCCCTTCCATAAAACATCATCCATTCATTCATCATAGTTTAAAATGTCATTTCTTGAGAAAAAAATACAAAGAAAGTGTCTTCTGCATTAATAATCCCTTGAAAACATCAGCTGCACTAGAGGATTATGTTATGGTTTATTTTCTTACCTAAATATATAGTCTACTTACCACTTTTGGAAAGACCTTCCAGGTCTGAACAGCATTTAAATGTGGAAGGGTGGTTTTCTTAGCACGTTCCCTAAAAACAAACAGACCAGAAAGGCACATGGTGGTCTAAAATTGTCCCAATGTGTAAAGTATGAACATAAGAAATATTTACATTGAAATCTTAGAGAAATTAATGATTTTTTTTTCTGTAGCCTCTTTCTCTTTGCCACTGAAGAGCGTTAAAGGAAAGAACATGTCTCCATGACAATTCACTTAAAAAGAATTGCCAGGGGACAACTCAAACCTACTTAAAAACACTAAATTGAGCAAATTTTAAAATTTCAATCATCTTGTATTTTACTTAAATAATTTGATGCAGTTTACAGAAAACTGCACAAAAACAATAATACTCAGAATCAATCTTTATAAGAGCTGTAAAATAAAATGTGGGAGAGAAGTAAGAAAATTACAAAATGACATGTCTGCATCTGGAGACAAAACCTAGTCTGTCATCATGGTGGTAGGATATTTAGTTAAATGTTTATTCTTCTCTACCATTTCCTGCACATCAATTGCTTACTGGATTCATTTTAAATAAGTGTTGAATAGTAAAAATTATTTTAAAAATAAGTAAGGAAAAATATAAAATTCCAAAAAAAAAATGAAACATATTGAACATTTCAATATATTTCTTCATAAGGAAAATAAATAGACAATAATGGACTAATTCACCATTATATTTGGGTTTCTCTCTAAATATTTCCATGGTGTCTAATTTTATTTTGCTCTTAAATTTCAAAGATTTAAAATAAAATAATTTAATTTATTTTGCTCTTATGATGGCAAGAACAACCTTTGAAAAGATGATTTTGTAAACAGAGTTAAATTTTAGTTATCCTGGCAAATATTATAGATATTATAATCAATATCTTTAGATAATGAATCATTTGGGAGAAATTGCTTCAGGTAGCTGTTATATAAAAAAAATTTAAATTTCACTTATAAAAATAATGCATTCTAGAATTATAACAATAATCTAGGTGGCTATTATAGGGACAAATTTAAGTTGTTAAACAAACCAAAACAAAACAAAAGAAAGCCCAATCTTTAAACAAATATGTTGGAAGAGAAAAATTCCATTACCAGTTTTCTTGAGAGACAATTGCTGGAGTGGGGAATGGGAAGGTGGGGGGACAGAGATTATCTACATTTACCAGTTTGATTTTCATGAGTCTCTTGAAGAATTTCTTATTGCTGAACATTTATTCCTTGATGATATTTACTTACTTCTACTATGGATATCATGTGTCTGTGTGTATGTGTTTCCTTTCCCTTACTCTTTAAAACATTCTGTATTTTCCATGAAGAATTACCCATAAACTCTCTAAGTGTCTGTCATTTTGGTGGCTTCTTCTTGCTCTGGCTCTTGGGGATGGGTGGGTGACACAGTCAAATCCAATGAAAGCACTGAATCCCCTGGTTAAAATATTTAGTTCAAGGAAGGTCGGAACCTAGACTTTTCTCAGTGCTCCTGTGGAAATAAAATATACTTTCCACCTGGACTTGAAGCTGAGAAATTGTGCACTGAAGCTGCTGATCATCATTACTAGGTAGGATTTTGTCTGGGATTTGAACTTATCCTGAGGAAAGTAGAACTAAGGGAGATCAAGAACAAAAAGGACATTAATAGTGTCTTTGAACCTCTCAAGGCATCTGGGCTGAAGTAAGCCTCATTCTTAGGGGTACCTATTATTTTGAATGAATTAATTTCCTCCTCTTATCTAAGACAGTTTGAAGGGAAACTGAACAAAATCTGACTAATAAATCTTCCATCATTTTCCTCCCTCCTGGATTCTCTCCATTACTTCTGGTCTTCTCTTCTTATTTTCTTTCATCCATCTCTTCTCTCCATGTCACTGAATGTGGGTTGTGCTCACCACTATATTTTTGGCCCATTGTTCTTAACTCACTACATGCCTTTCTTCGGTAACTTTGCCCATATTAATAGTTTTATGAAACTATTTGCTGATTATTCTAGAATCTATAACTTCAGCCCATATCCTTGCCTTGTGTTTTGTCATATACTAAGTTTTCTGCTGGGATATTATTGTTTGGTTATTTCATAATACCTCAAACTCAATATGTGTAAAACCATCATTACATACCCAGATCTCTTATATTTTTAAAACTGTTTTCTCTAATTAGAGCTGATTTACTCAATCACTTATACCAGAAACTTTAGAATCTTCAATCACTGGATCTTCCTGTGTTCTCAGCCAATGACAAATAGATGCACCCTATCTCACTCACTGAGGGGCTTAAAAATACAGCTAGCTAGTTCCCACTTCCACAGTGTCTGATTCAGTAAATCTGGGTGGGGGTGGAGAACTTGCATTTCTAGCAAGTTCCCAGTGATGTGGATGGTTATGTTCAAAGGTCATTGCTTTAACAGCATGAGACTTTTGAGGGATATAAGGAAGGAGCAAGTCATTTTTCACATGGCACAAATGCAAATAATTTTTGCACAAAGGGTAGGTTTTAGCAGGACATCCAAAATCCCTGATACAAAAATTCAAATGCAAAATAAAGTGGTAATTTTAAGCCTCTATGATTTTGGGTTAATTTGTTATGCAACATTTGTAACAATCTCACTTTCCCCACCTTTGCATGTGATTGCTGAGATCGCTTTAAAAATAAACTCTCCACACTCAAGTCCTCATATTATGGTCTGCTTCTGTGGGAAACTAAAAGACGCCAAAGGAAAAATTAATTAGATACCCAAGGGTAAAAGTCCATTTTAAAAGGAAAACAAGAGAATATCAATGCCATATAAAGTAGAATTATTGGATCACAAAAATAAAAAATAAACAATATATCTCAGAAAGTCAGGAAATATATGGATAGTATAGAAAAGAAAAATAAGTCAGAGCTAGAATAAATATAAATCTCCAAAGTAGAGTAAAATTCCCCACTATCTTGCAGTACTTAGGAATCAAGCTCCACTCAGGGAATATGTACTTCTGGTCTTTTCCTCAAGATTTTGGAAGATTGCAAAAGGTATATGGACCCAAATTAAACTAGTAATTTCTGACAGAGATGAATTGCAATTATATTTTACAGTGAAGGAGATGGATTCCCACCAGGCTTCAAGGGGAATTCCTAGAAAACCACATCACAGGAACAGGAGAAGCCTGGATTAAAACCAAATATTCCTAAAGCTCAGCACTGAGGTTATCAATGAGATGAAACAATTTGCAAAAAGAGTCAAAGGGACATTCAAGAATATGAGAAACTATAATACCTGGATTTATGAACTCAGTGGACTGGTTTAAGAGAAGATTGAACCAAGGGAAAATAAGATGATTGAATTAAAAGACAGTTTTGAGTCTTTTGGGAAAGACTCAAAATCAACCAGAGATGAGATAATGGAAAATATAATGTAGTGTAAGATACTTGTGGAACATGGTCAAAAGGCCCATCCCATATACGTATAATTAATTTAAAAATAATTGAAGAGGGAAAATGGGTCTGGGGTAAAAAATCAAAGCAATATCCACTTACACTTTCAAAAGCCTCAGGGAAACCCAAGAAGTGTAAACATAAAGAGAACGAAACCTAGGAACAGCATAATAAAACCTGAAAATCAAAGGCAAAGATAAAAATCTTTAAAGCAACCAGAGAATAAGAGACACATGGCCTTCAACCACATGACTGACAGCTAACTTCTCAACTTGAGTGATATAAGGCAGAAAATTGCATTTGCAATTTATAGTGATAAAATTAAGTATTAAAGAGGTCTCTGCTATGCAAATGTATCTGTGTCTATTCAAAGAATCATTGAGAGTAGGCAAAATAGCTACCTGAGCTTCTCCATGGGTTTTCATGATGATACTGAAGAAATTAGCTGTGTTCCCTCAGAGACATACCCGAGGGAGAGAGCTCTTCAGAAATGATAATTATCATCCAAATTATTAAAAACTAAAACATAATGTCCCCAGATATTACCTGTTTCTTATGTTTCTGTCTTCTTCTCTCCCTCTTTCATGGCCTTCTTCCCCCCATCTTGTCTCTTCCCATGTCTTTTATTTTTACTGGTGGCATCACTTATAAATTGTATCTAAATTCAAAGTAATTCGTGGCTCTGCTTGTGTACACAGGAAAAGTAAATTCCACCATTCATAAGTTTGTGGTTTTGTTAATAACCAAATCCTAATATTATAAAACACACAACAAGTAAAATATGACATTTAAAAATAGTTTAAAAAAGTTAAAATCTTTTCACAACATATACAGTCATATTTAATTTTGTCAATTTTAATGTCCTATGACAAAATTAGACATCACTAAAATAATTCACATTTGATATCTTCTCTGTTTCTGTAGCCTAAACTCTCATGCAGGCATGAGCTAATGCTGTTCAATATTTTTAACATAATATATCCTTAAGTAGTTTTAAATTATATTTAATTCATGAAAAATAATGTTTCTATATAAATATACCGAGAGGAACTGACAAAAACATACACCAGGAAATAAGTAAATCCTCTCACTGGGAGATATTAAACACTGAATAGCTTGGGCATTGGCATAACATTTTTTTTGGTGTTATTTTGTGATGATTTTATGTAGAACCAAATTACATTCTTATTGATTCTGATTGGGCATAAAATTTGAATTAATTGGTTTGAAGTAAACAACTTTATTAGTTTGTGTCACAACCACAGGCAATAAAAAATTATAGAATAAATGTAAGCTCTTCTTTCATTAAAAGTCTGTTAAGGAACAGAAAGTTGTCATGCTGTCTCTTAGCTAAATGACAGAGTAAAGGAGAATTTTCATTGGTGTTTCAAATATCAGCAAATGTAGGTAAAATATAGGCTAGTAATTTTGGGTATAAAAGCATCTATTTTCCCTCAGGCTTGAAAACAATATTATTCTTTTCTATATGATTATATGTGATTACATAAATGCAAGAATATTCTTTGGTGGATACATTTCAATTTTCTATGCTTAATTAATAGGTGCAGAAATCTGTTGTACTACTCCTGATAATCACATCTATAATTTCTCTACTACTATTTAATTCAGTCTTCAAAATATTTTGCCATATATGGAAAAGAAACTGGACAATTATTACTATGCATCTTCCACAATAACTCATTTTTCCAATAGTAACAGAGAAAGAACATAGATACCTAAATATTAGGAATTTTATCTTCTCTACCATCATGGAGGCCTAGTACCAAATCAAAATATGTGCCAAGTACAGAAAAATATTTTCAGCTCGATTTTAAATTAAAATAAGAATCCCACTCAATTATATTTTTTATTTGTCGAATATACCATACTCGTTTTAAAATGCAGTATTTATTCCATGACCAAAACTAACACTACTATGATTGAAAACTGTAAAAGCTGACCTGGCGCAGTTGCAGTCATGCTATGAATGCTATACTATACTGTAAGGAACTGGGAGTCTACTTTACCTGGATGACTGAAGGTTGAGCAAGAGAGATGCAAAAGAAACCTCTTCTCAATCTCTGCGCACACACTTACACACTCAGACACACCCCGCAGGATTGCCCATGGTCCCATTTTGAGGTTTCCACTTACATCCTATTACTTCCTTGGTTGTTTTAAGTTTGCTACACACAAGCACAACTTGCCAGTGGTATTGGGCTTCTCAATTTTGCATCAACTCAGACTGTGCCTGCCATGACTATTCAGAAGTTGCATGTGCCACCTCCATATGGCATTGCAATTGCATTATAAATTTACATGCTTGAAAAACCCACAGAGGGAAGGTGGTTTGTGCAAATGAAATTATAAACACAGATCTCAAACTTAAATTATCTAGAAATGTGCACTTTTATTATCTTGTGATTTAATTCACTTTAAAATACATTCTGCCTAAAATTTTAAAAATAATACAATCTACTAGGTGAGAATTTTTGTGCTCTTTACCTGAGTTTATTTTAGAACAAGAAAGTTGTGTGGAAATATATGATCTTTAAAATGTCTTTGTCATATTTATAATTACTGCCTAGCATCAGTGCAGCACTGCTGGTTAATGGTTCTCAAATTTTAAACAAATTGAAGACAATCACTGAAGAAGTCATAATTGAGCAGCTGCCAGTGGGTAAACTACTTCGGTAACAACTCATGACCTCGGAGAACTAGAGTAAAAATCTTCTTTTCCCTTCAAACAGTAAAGACATTTTAGAGAGACATAGCATGTCTATCTATGGAGCATGATTTTTTATGCAATAGAAATCTATGTGACATTGCAAACTACATATGGTGTAGGTGATATTTACATTGCATAATACTCATGTTGTGAATTTTATTAGAACTTGAACACCATGATGAGGATGATGGGGAATCAATTGGTGTGCCTGCAATGCTTAGCTAAGATCATTTTGCACAAGGAAATATTAATGTTTTAAGATGAGAAAAAAAGTGCTGGTCAGACAATAATTCCCATTTTCATTGGTTCAAAAAAATTCATGTGGCAGATATTATCAGTGCAAAGTCTATAACTGTCTGAATTTGAAAAGCATGGTATACAGCTAGAGAAGTATATTATTATATACTTAATTAGTTCATTTAACTCATTCTTTCATTTAGAGAATATTATATATATGTAATATTCCTAGTTTAAGTAATTTTCTCAAATCTCCTTCCCAGCTGAACTTAGAAGTTGTTTTGGGGGGAAAATGTGTTAATTTTCTACTTGTATACTAAAAGTTTCTAGTTGAAATTCAGGTGAACTTAAATATTTTCACAAAAACAAGTATAAGTCAAGAGTATTTTCCAGTGAGAAACAAGGTTATAAAGTACAGATATTTGTAAAACTGCAAGTAGACACCCCATGTATGAAGGAGTGAAACTCAAAAGGGTCTCCTATAATTTAATATACAGTACTGTGTTTTACCAGCAAAATTCAGATCCCTTTTCACCACTTTTATATGAAAATAGGTTCTCTCAATATTCCTAAAAATTTGTATATTCTGTTCAGTCCAAAGACTAAGGTGACAGCAGGAAATAGTTAATACATTAGCTTGATTCCCTTAAATAAAATGGAACTAAAGATTATTTTAGCATTAATATCTATATTGTAGGATTAATATTAGCATATTTGAAAGGTATTGGAATAAATCATTTACTACATAAGAAACTCTAAGATGTCGGCAATGATTTACATAGAGAAAGATGACACTTTGTATAGTGGATCCCTTATTTATTTTTCCAATTGTAAGTGTAGTTCCTTTGAATAATTTTGTACACATATTTGTTTGCTAAGCTCACTGTACATGCACATCACTGTTCCCCTTCCATTATATGCAGTTGTCACTAGGAAGCAGTGGGAAGTGAATCACTTCCAGTCCAGCACAATTAAGAAGAGAAAATGCTATCTCCACCCTCCCAGTTGCCATCTGCTAAAGGGAGAAGTTGCCTTGCTGGATCCAGGAACCCTGAATCTCCATGTTCAAGGACAACACACACACACCTGGAGACTTCAGATTACACTCTTAGGAGAACTTGCATCACGGCTTCTTGTCAATGCATCTTCAACATCGCCCCTTTTCCAAATCTTATGTATTGTTGAAACTAAACATCTTCCCTATCTGGTCCAGATTATCATTGGCCAAATAGAGATACTACACATGATTTGGAAGCTGGTCGATGAGGAGAAACCATTACCCCTAGAGCAGGGGTTCTTAACAAGGAGTCTGTAAGCTTGAATTGAATTTCAAAAAAAAACATTATTCTTGTGGCGACATGTTAGTGCAGATGTGATATATTTATTAAATAATACACAGTATAGTTTGGACTTAGTAAGGGTCCATGGTTTCTACTTGACTGGCAAAGGGGTTCATGGAACAAAAAAGGTTAAGAACCCCTGCTCTAGAGCCAGTTGTAGTTAAAGGTGAACTTCTGGGCAGTTACCAATTTAGTGCCTCAGGCTGAGATAGCCACCTGCTCAAGGAAGCTTCCTTTATTGAGCATCAGAAGTCATATAAGTCACTATTTCCTACATTAAACCTGTTATACCTAAAATGCTTAGAGTGGCTTCTCAGACTGTCTGAACCTTACCAAGCATGTAAAAATTCCAATGTGGCAAGCTGGAATTTTAGATAAATTAGTTATGTGCTGTAATTAATCTAATTAACAGATATCACACTACTTTTTAAACATTTAATGAAAAAACTTGAAGGAAAATGAAAACATTCATCTTCATAATACACAACACATTTTTTCTTTTGGTTGTATCCTCTTTCAATATTCAACATTAGGTTATATATATTTGCATTTGAATATCTCTCCAAGCCATACACTTAAATTTGTCCAACTATTGCAAATGACTTATGTTTGTCTGAAATTTTAATTCATGTACACATAGTTAAAATTCTTAACACAAATAAGCCAATTTACCATTCTTACATTACTCTCTTTCTTGTTTTTGAGTATTTATGACATAAAGCACTAAGCTAAATCTCAACACTTTATGTGAAATCTCTTTCTTGAACACTCTAAATTACTTTCAGGGAATAATAAATTCTTTTGAAACTTCTTTGAATTAGAAAAGAATTAGGGAAGAACAGAGAGGGATTCTCAATGAGATTTTCTGAAATTCAATTTTCTAATTGACATGGCAAATAATAAGCGGTAGAACCAGGGTCCAATGTAATGATAAAAGTATTTTCTTGTTATAAAATGAAGAAATCAGTGCTACATGCATATTGAAAAAATATAAATGAATAATGAATCTTTGCATGTTGGATATCTATGAAAGATAAAAATGTACAGATAGATGAAATTATTCAAGTTAAAAACTATTTGAAGTAAGTAAAAAAACATATTAAGGCACCTGGTTACAAAATTAATATACAAAAATCAATGGCTTTCCTAAATAGAATCAATAGTTAATAAATGTAATGCAATAATATATTCCATTTTTAAGAGCACTGAAGATGGATAACATACGTAAGAATGAGATTTATGACACAAGTAAACAATCTTTAAGAATAAAATTTTAAAATGCTACTGAAGGACATATAAAATATTTGAAAAATAAAATAACATGTCCTAACTCTTGGTTATAAAACACTTGATTGTATGGAAACCATTTTCCCATAAATTAGCCTGTGTATTTAATGAACACCATTAAACATGTAAGCAGGGTTGTTTTTATATATAGATACACTAATCATAGACAACTTATGAAAAACAAATATGTATACACAGATAAAGCACTTTTAAAAAGAAGGGTAATAAGCTTGAACCAGATCAGCAAGATGTTTGTTTTAGTTTGCTAAAGGCTGCCAATACAAAAATACCAGAAATGGGTTGGTTTTTAAAATGGGACTTTATTAGGGTAAGAGTTTACACTTCTGAGACTGTGAAAATGTACAAATCAAAGCATTTTCAGAGATGCTGTCTCACTAAAGATTGGCTGCTGGCAATCATGGACTCTTGCATTTGGAAAGGCAAAATGGCACCTGGTCTCTGCCGTCTCCTCCAGGCTCCCTTTCTTTCCAAGCTCAGTTACGGATGATCAGACATATGGCTCATCTCTCTACTCTCTTTTCTGGGCCTTGTTGCTCCTGCTTCTGCTATTCCACTCATTCCAGGATCTGGCCTCTCTCTCAGTCTCTCAGGGTTGCTGTTTTTCTGTGACTGCAGGTGATACTGGAGTCCTCATTCACACAGCAAAGTAAAATGGCAGCTTTTCCTCTTCTTTCTCCTCCCTTTTCACAGGCCTCCAGCAAAGGATTAGGATGTACCCTGGGTCTTACAATCTAACCAAAGGCCTTTAACAGAAGCAATCTAATCAAAAGCGATCGATTCAAAAAGCCCCACATAAATAGGTTTACTGTCACAAGAATGGGTTCACTTTAAGAACAAGACTTTTCTGTGGTCCACAAAAGACTCAAACCAACACAATGTTGAACACATCATAGAAAGATAGTAATTTAAAGAGTGTAGCACTTTAATTCCACCTTTGGCCAAGATAGAGAAAAGACGACTGGATTTACCCTCTTGCCTGAAACAACCAAAAACAAAAACAAACAACTATACAAGTTATGGAAAGGAAGCATGTATGAAACAATGGATTTCAAGGTATTGAATGGCAGCCAACCAAAATCTGATCCCAGAGAGACGGGAAACACAAGAGGTGAGCAGTGACACTCCCAGTTTTCTGCCTGTAGAGAATTCCCAGGGGGAACCCAGCAGGATGCCTGAGTTAGGAAGATGAAGCTGAGATTCCAGGAGACCAAAGAGGAAAGAGCTTATAGGACAGAGTAGCAAAGAGAAGAGAGACACAGAGATAGACCTCGGGGATCAGCAGAAGTTTCCTCTTGAATCTTCAGAGAACTGTGAAGTGCATGCACGCATGGACACTACCTGAGGACAGGTAAGGGACTCTTAAAAGTATTAGAAGGAAGAGAACTAGGCAGTAACATGGGGTAGGTATATCATGCATTCCCAAAAGTCAGGAAAACAACACCTGTCAGGTGGAAATGCAGAATGACCTTGTCTCCACAGTGTGGAATAATGAAGTAAACATGGGTGCTTTAGTTTCTTCAGACCTCCATGACAAAGTACCACAAACTGGATGGCTTAAAACAACAGAGATTTATTGTCTCATAGTTCTGTAGCCAGGAAGTCTGAAATCAAGGTGTCTGTATGGCAATCCTTCATTCAAAGACCATAATGAAACACGTGCTCCATGCCTCTCTCCTTGCAGTGATTTGCCAGCAATCCTGGGAGTTCTCGCTGTCAGGATTACTTCTTCTTATGAGGACACCAGGCATTAAGGTCCACCCTATTCCTCTATGACCCTATTCCTCTATGTATGTTACTGGGGATTAGGACTTCAATATATTTTGGGGGTACCCAACTGAACCCATAACACATGGCTCTGCTCTTGTCCTCAAATCTTAAAAAGCAAAAACCAAAAGTATCAAATTCTTTCCAAATAACTCAGCTGCAAACCAGAACTATGCTCAAAGATATTTACAGCCTTCCAAGAGGGAAAGTGTATCTTACCATTAGTAAAAAGCGTCCAGGGAAAAAACAGATTGCATCAAACACATTTTTAAGAAAGGGGAGGAGGTTGGAAAATAAGCAAACATAAGTAGTAACAGACATTAAAAAGCCAAGGACAGCCAAAGACAAACTAGGCATATATTTACAATACATTTGCCAATGACAAACAAGGGGCAGGGGGACTCTATTTTTCTATCTTCATTAGAATAGGAAACTCTATTCATTTACTCCATTCATTCAGGAACAAAACTCCCAGTGGAAAGAATGAGCCTGTTAAGTTTCTGTCTTTGTAACACTGGGATCCAATGGGAAGTCTTTAGTCAGATTCTTTTCAGGAGGTCAAGGAGGAATGGAAGGTGTGGTCCTGAGGCAGAATTCCTTCTGATTCTTGAAACCCTCAGATCTTATTTTTAAGACTTCCAATTGATTGGATGAGGACCACCCACATTTCAGAGACTCGTCTTTTTTACTTACACTCAGCTAAATGCAATGCTAATCACATCTAGGAAATACTTCCACAGTAATAACCAGGCAGGTATTTGGTCAAACCACTGGCCATCATAACATAACCAAGTTGGCACATCAAATTAACCATTATAAATCATAGCAACTTATTCAATGCAGACAATTTTGCTAGAAAAAAATTTTGGAAATGTGGTTATAGATTATAGCAATTTTTCAGAAGTTTATTAACATTCATTCTTTTATTTATTCAAACAATTGATACATTTAAATGACTGCCCATTTTTTGGTAAGATATTGTTATTTATACTAGCTATGGAAAGATGTTATTTGTGCTAGGTATGGAAAGATGTTCAAAGAATAAACTTTATCCTCAGTGAAAAGTCCAATGTTGGAATAAATATATTAGCTAAAATAATATATCGTGGTAAACACTGTAATAAAGTATAGATGCAAAACTGTAGGGTCAACAGATTGTTTTTTTTCAGTTAACGGGACCAGAGATTGAACCTGTAACCTCATATGTGGGAAGATGGCACTCAACCACTGAGCTACATTCACTCCCTGAGATATTTTTTTCTTTTGTTTGTTGTTGTTTGTTTATTTTATTTTTTAGGAGGCACTGGCAATGGAGCAAGGGATCTCCCATGTGGGGAACAGATGCTCAACTGCTTGAGCCACATCCTTTCCCTGACCAATTGATTTTTGACTCCATCAGATCAAATGAATCAGTATCAAGTCAGAGATTTTTATGGATAATTTGCAATTTATTTCTAAAAGTTAAATGTTTTTTCAAACAATGTAGACATATACATGACTTTAAAAATAAACAAAGATATCTAGAGCTAAGAGTAGTAAAAGTTCCTGCATGAGAATATTTTTATTACCCTGGATTTATTTAAAATGGTTAGGTGTTACCAGTGTGCATAATTGAATTATAGCTTAATTTGTTTATTTATGTTACTCCTAATATTTTAATAGCTTAATCATAGGTACCATGCCACTGTATACAGTTGTCTAAATGTCAGTTATTTAATCTTAATGAATATATTTTAGTTGTGTACTTTATAAAATTAATTATATACTCACAAACCAAATAATCACGTGCATGCATTTTAATGATCTACAAGTGATGAGCAGAAATTTTCCTAATGTGGAAGGCATTACTTACTGAAAATAAAGTACATATCTTGGTAGAATTTGGTACACTTATCCACATTCATGTATGTTACATATTTTATTTTTTTAAAAAAACTCATTTAATAACCTGGGAAATGCAAGCTAAGCAAAGCAAATTGCCCTCAGCAGAGATTCCAGTGTTTACCAAAGAAAATCTTCCTGTTTTGGATAAAGGAGACATCAATAGGAATGCATTTTGTAGCAGGATGTTTTTTTTATTTTTATTTTTGTGGGAATAGATTTTTTTTTATTACATCAGTTCACAGTGCATATAAAAGCTAATATTACATAAATATTTTATATTTTGCCCTAATTCCATTCTAATGTTTAAAAATACATAGTATTCTATTATGACAACCCATGTTCTTTATTTCCCCTTTAAACGCTTTCTCATCACTTTGTGTCTGAACAAAGACAATTGCTTCTAAATTTCATCTTTAATAATATAATTTTAATACTATAAACTTGTTAACATGCTCAAGAAAGCTGCTGTCATAATATAATTAAATATGAATTTCCTTCATTAGTAATGCATATACTATATTCTAAGTGGTAGCCAAGTTCCAGGTAGCAACACCAGAACATCCAAGGTAGATTTCAGCATGTTTGTGCACGATCTTATATGTGATGCTTGAGTTTACCACATACATATATGGCCATGCATACTTGGGAAATGAAATCAAAGTGATAATAATATGCAAGTATGGCATATTGTATTTTCCAATGATGGCTGCAGCTCCTTCACTCTTGCCAAATGCTCTTAGAGTGTGTGACCTTGTCACTCTTCCCAACAAGAGGTAGCATCATGTTACCTCCCCTTTAATCCAGGTGGGCTTGAATCTTTTGGAAACATTAGAGTGTGATGGAACTGACACTGACATTTCAGACTGGGTCACACAAAGCCAAGTAACTGCTACAAGTGTTGTCAGGAAACTCCTTTTCCTAAGGCTCCTCCCTGAGATGTTCCTTCTCAGAACCCAGTATGCTAGGGGAAGTCCAAACCATGCATCAGCCTCAGTGGACACCCTGGTAAAATTCCTAGTTGCACCTGCCTTCAGGTTATCCAAACCGGGGTGTCAGAACTGTGAGTATAGAAGCCTTCCAGAAGTGAATTCCCTAAGTGAGGTCTTCCAGCCTCAATCATTAAAGTCACCGTGACTCCAGAAATTATGGAACAGAAAAGTGCCATCCTCACTAAAGGCTATCCAAATTTCTAAGCCATGGAATCCCTGAGCATAAAGAAATACTTGTTTTATGTAACAAAATGTGGAGTGGTTTGTTACATAGAAAAGCCAATCAGAAGGACAAGTTAACCTAACAGGATTAATTTATTCTCCTTGTCTTAAATTATTATGCAGTATTCCTCTGAAAATGCATTGCCACACCATTGTAAATTGGATGTATTTGTTTGATTATTTATTTTGGTAGAGATGGTGGGTTATATTGAAATATACAATTTTATTTTTGAACTGTGTATGTGCTTATCTTTTGTTTTAATCTGTGAGATTAACTTGAGTTTATGAAGATTAATTCTTTGGCTGTTACTGCTCTAGCATCATGCATAGAATACTTAGATCATTTGCTATGCTTAGGCTTCATGAAAAATATCCATGCTCAAGGAATTCATAGCCCTTGAGATAAAATATCTTAACCCAGTAACCCTACCTGAAAGCAATAAAGAGATATCAGAATGAAACCTATTTCAAAGCAAAGCTATGAAAGAAAGAAACACACACACACACAGAAACCGACTGACAATTCCACTCCTAGATGCATACCCAAAATAATTGAATGCAGTGACTTGGACTGATATTTGTTCATGAATATTCATAGTGTCATTGTTCACAATTGTCAAAAGGTGGAAAAATCCAAGTGTCCAGTAACAGAAAGATGTATAAACCAAATGTAGTATATCCATACAATGAGATATTGAACAATATCTTATTTAATGTTGAAGAACATTAAAAAAGAATTGAAGTGCTGGTACATGCTGCACCATGGATGAACCTTGAAAACATCCTGTTGCATGAAATATGCCAGGCACAAAGAGACAAATATTGTAAGGTTTATCTTATATGAAACACTTAGAGTAAGCAAATTCATAAAGACAGAAATAAGAATAATGTTTAACAAGGGGGGAGAGGAAATGTGGATTTATTTTTAAGTGAATATGATGAAAATAGTCAAAGTAAAAAGCAAACAAGCCTACTCAACTGGGAAAAAAATGGCCTCTTCAACAAATGTTACTGGGAGTACTGGCTATCCATATCCAAGTGAATGAGAGAGGATCACCATCTCATGCCCTATATAAAAATTAACTCAAGATAGATCAAAGATCTAAATATAGAACCCAAGACCATAAAGTTCCTCGAAGATAAAGTAGGGAAGGATCTATGAGATCTTGTAAAAGGAAATGGTTTCATAAATTTTACATCCAAAGTGCGAGCAGCAAAATAAAAATAGAGATAAATGGAAGCTACTCAGAATTAAAAATGTTTGCGCCTCAAAGGAGTTTGTAAAGGAAGTGATAAGGCAGCCTACTCAATGGGAGTAGATATTTGTTAACCATTTATCTGATATCCAGCACATATAAAGAAATCCTACATCTTGAAAATAAAAAGACAAACAACCCACTCAAAAAAATGGGCAAGAGATTTGAACAAACACTTTTCCAAAGAAGAAATACAGATGGCTAAAAAGCACATGAAAAGACGTTCAACATCACTAGCTATTAGGGAAATGCAAATCAAAATTACAACATTACAAAATTACAAAATTACAAATCATCTTACACATCTTAGACTGAGAGCTATTAAAAAAAAAGATAACTACAAGAATTGGAGAGGTTGTGGAGGAAAGGATACCCTCATCCACTGCTGGTGGGAATGTAGAATAGTGCAGCCATTGTGGAGGACAGTTTGGTGTTTCCTCAGGAAGTTTCCTATAGAACTTGCCATATGATCCATCAATCTCACTTCTGAATATATATCCAGAAGAAATGAAAGCAGGGACACAAACAGATGTATGCATACCAATGTTTATAGAGACATTATTAACCATTGCCAAAAGTTGGAAGCAACTCAAGTGTCCATCAACAGATGAATGAATGAGCAAATTGTGGTATATACACACTATGAAATATTACTCAGCTTTAAGAAAGAATTAAGCATTGACATGTGGGACACCATGGAGGAATCTTGAAGACATGTTGCATGGAGTAAGCCAGTCACTAAAGGACAAATATTACATGACCTCACTGATATGACCTAAGCAAATTGAGCAGACTCACAGAGCTAGAGTCTGGAAGATAAGGTATCAGTAGAGAGTGGTGAGCCGATGCTTAATATGGGCAAAACCTAAGATACCATGGAAGGGGGTGGTTTGGCAGTGGATGGGGTGATATTGGTGCAGGGATGTGAGTGGGGTCAATGGTGCTGGAATGCAAGGGTGAGCAGGGTGGAGGGGTTCAGTTGGACTATCCATGGAACTGGAAGAAAGGCTGGAGGAATGGACAGAACTCTGGGGACTTGTAGGTCTGTGTTTAAAATGACAATGGTGGGAGTGTTCTTTCAGCAAATATGGCAGGGGAGCATTATTTGTGCAGGGTGTCAGGGGTGGGGGAACATGTGGCAAAGTGCACATCTGATGCATGTTTCTGTGGAATATGATAGTGCCCATCATGTACTATAGTCTTATTTCAGTGTGTGGAGTCCCACACAACAAACAAAAAAATTAAAGACACATCCTGGGGAGTCCTGCTAGGTTCTCAAATAGAGGTGAGAACATAGACAGTGACTAATAAAAGAAGATGAACTAATATGTCAAGCCCTCAATATTAATGCATGTAACTGTGAATTTGATTCGTCAAAAATAGCAACATAATGGTTGTCATCGGTGCTGGGATTGAGGGGCTGAGGGAGGAAAAGATGGAACATGGGGTATTTTGGAGACATTGGAATTGTTCTGCATGAACTTGCAATGGCAGATACAGGCCATTATGCATGTTGTTAGAAGTTGTGGAGGTGTATTGAGCAGAATGTGAACCATACTATGGACTAATGACCATGGTTAGTGGCAATGCTTCAGTGTTTATTTATCAATTGTATCAGATGTACCATATTCAGTAAGATGTTAGTCATGGGGGAAAAAGTGAGGGGGAAGGGGGTGGGGTATATGGGAATCCCCTATATTTTCTATGTGATTTTTCTGTTTCCTAAAGCTTATTTGAAAAATACAGTGAAAATAATAGGACACTGAGGGAACATACAGAAGAAATTGTCACTGTACCTAAAAGTTAACAGGTCTTATGGGAATGAACACATTCATTATTTTTTTATTTTTATTTACATATATTTTTCATTTTGTATTTTTTACTATTATTTATTTTTGGCTTTGTTTTTGGGGAGATTTTGAATTGTAAAAATTCACAACTGTAGCAGGGGAGGATCACTGTAGCAGGATGGCTTGGGGGGATTTTAGGGAGGGGGTCACCTGGGTCATGCCTCTATGGAATATGAATGAGTTCAGGTGGTCATGGGATGTTGTCTCAGGTGGAGACACACACAATAACTAAAAGAATATAGAATTTCCATCCTGGAGTGTCCTGCTACATTCTCTAATATTGTGGCAAGAATCACTAGAGTACATGGGCAATACCTAGAGAAGAGGACAGACCAGTATTCAAGTCCCTTGATATTGATGCTTGTACTCATTACCTTGTTCTTGAGAAATTGAAACTTCGCCTAGTATTATATATTTCCTAATAGTTACCTCCTGAAAACATCCTTGTTGCTCTAATTTGGCCACTCTCTAAGCCAAACTCAGCATATAAAATTTCCACCTTCTCCCTGCTATGGGACATGACTCTCAGGGATGAACTAACCTGGCATTGAGGGCTATTTACAAAGCACAAACTAGCAATGCACTTGGAAAAAGATCTTGATGAAAAGGGGGGAATATTTATTACAAATGAGTTTTTATGGTTAAGATATTTCAAAGTGAGTCAGGAGGTCATTCCAGAAGTTAAACTTATGCATGTTTTAGGAGGATCTAACTGACTGCTACAGTAAATGGTGCCTCAGGAAGAGGTGTTCCTGAGGACTCTAGAGACTTCTAGACACTACTGGCAGGGTAGGCACCCTGTTAGCAGGCCTCACCTTGGAATATATGATAACCTATCCTCCAATGTATTGGAGTTGGACCCATTTATAATTTTTGTACACATGATTCTTATGACCCTTTTATTTTTTATTAGGACTATACCCATTTTTGTCCTGGAGATTTAACTCTTTCAGTTGTTCATATGCTGGTTGAGCCCTGAATCTCAACAGAGTTGCAGCCAACATTTACCCTTCAATTCATCAGACTCACCCAAGACAACAAACAAAAGGTTAATGATGGACAATGCCCATCCCCCAAAATAGAGAGTATCTACAACTGCAAACAAGACAGTTACCCACCTGCCCCATGGGATCTAAGCCCCCTCTCAATTAGAAGCAGAGTGGGCATCACCATCCCCAAATCTTTAAGACTGAAGAATGAAAAAATGTATGGGGGGATTGCAACTATGCACTGAAGTAGATTTATTATTATTATTCTAGTAATGGAAGAAATCATAGCATTGAAAACAGACAGTGGTCACCAGAGGTTCTGAGGGAAAGGAGAGGGAAGAATAGGTATAACCTGGGGTCATTTTGGGGACACTGAAATTGTTCTGCATGACATTGTAATGACAGCTACAGGCTATTAAACATTTTGTCAAAACCTATAAAATTGTATTGTGCAAAGTGTAAACCATTATTTAAACTATAGACCTTGGTTAGCAGCAATGCTTCAAAATGTTTTCATCAATTGAAACAAATGTACCACACTAATGAAAGATGTTGTTGATGGGGAGAAGTGTGAGAGGCAAAGAGGATGTGGTATATGGGGATCCCCTATATCTTTGATGTAACATGTATGTAACCTAAAGCTTCTTTTAAAAAAAAAATTATAAAGAAAATAATCAAAACAGAGTTTGGTGAAAGTTACACAGTGTTATCATTGTACTTAATATTATAGAATTGTCCAATTAAAATGATTAAAATATATTTTTGTTATGTATATTTTATCACACTTATAAATAAATAATTAGTTTTAAACTGCATCCAACATGAAACTCCTTTTATAAAAGTTAAAGTCTGAAACAATTCTGAGTTTCTGAAGCTTTTTTGTGATTTGGAAAGTTCCAATACTTCAAATTAAAAGTTCTAAAATGGTTTAAAACTTTACATAAGAGAACAAGAAATGAATGTATAGAGTCTTGTCCTATTAAATATCATTTTCAATTAGTGTATGCTTTAAATTATAACTTCATTTTAATCATTACTTCTGGTTACAATGTGCTAAATCATCATTTATCATTCATCATTCTCAAAATCTAAAAAAAAAAATAAATGAAAACTTCAATCAGGTGACACCTATATACATCACAAAAGCTGTTTGGTTTATCTATAATGATCTTGCCAAAAGCTTCCTCAATTTGCTGCAAAATTACACTACACGGTGAAAATTCATGCCTGTTATAGCGATACAGTCAGATATTCAAAATACTTGGGTGTAAAAAATTGCTATCATTATATGCTATAACTGGCTAATTTTGTAATGTAAAATTATCATATTCTCATTCAAGGCAAAAGTTTGGAAAAATGACTTATACATTGAAAAATAAAATTGGTATTAAACATGAAATTTGTGAAAAATGATAAATGAGCATATGTATACTCAATAAAATAAGTTAAAAAAAATTTCTCAAGGGGAGACAATATTAGATATCCATGAAAAATAGCAGTAGGTCATTTTTTCCAAAGTTATGCCTCTGGCCAGGAGCTTATAGGATGGCCCTTGAAGAAGCAAGCTGAGACCAGTATGTACCACAGAAGATAGCATCAAATTAATGGTTTTGTCTAATTATGGGCAAAGAGTGTTACAGAACCTTTATAAAGAGAATATGATTATCCAAGCACAAAAAGTTTAAATCTCATTTCTGTAACAGAAGAGTTTGTGACTATATGTCAGTGTGACTTAAATGCTCTAAACTGCTGTTTTCTTACCTCTGGAAATGGGGATATAAAATTAGAAAAAAATTAATAATCACCCACTAACAGCTAGTTACAATAATTACTATTGTTAACATAGGTTTAAAAAAAGTGGAAAAATGTATGAGAGTTGTGAAAATCTGCCTGTCTTCCTCCAGCAGTGGATTTGTGGAGAAGTTCCAAGCATCAACTAGCTACATATACAGAATGCCTTCTGGATACCATTGCACATATCACTGCTGGTCAGATATATCCTGCATTGTTACGGGATAATTGAACAAAATGGGGGGAAAATGGGTTTCTGAGAAAGCATTGAAGTCCAACCCAAAGATCATAGCTCAAAATAAACTTTTGAATGGGACAGAAATTTTCAAAGAGCTTCTTTGACATCATCAATTGAGCATGACACCATGAAAAGGCCAAAAGATATAAAGGTAAAAAAGAAAACCAAAAGATGAAATTAAAAGCAAGTCATAATCTAAACGAATGAAATGCAATTATAAATTTACTATGTCCTATATATTTGAAATTCTGGCCACTCTGCTGCTTCACAGTATGCTTTTTGGAAACTTTCTACATGTTTTCTACTGTATCCATGTGATTGAATGAAGTTAGATAGAAATGCACAAATGCTGGCTGGTCTTCCATCTGTTTCATATTCATCAATATCAAGTGGGTCTCGATACTACCTTATAATCATACTACACACCCTTTACATATACTTTCCCACTCTCCCATGTGACCACTTCATACCTGGTGCTTTCTCCTCAAACACTCCACTTCTCCATTCCTATCCTCACTCTCAACAGATGGCCATGACTCAATAAAAAGAGAACTTTCATGGACACACACCAACCAGCATCTGAACCCCCATACCCTAACTTCCTGTTAGCAGATGTGAACTATGCAGCTCTTCTCTACAGCAAATACCTCTGCTGGTCCATTTGCACTCATTTACTTTTTCCTACTCCAGGGCTAAGTTTCAGTAATTTCCTTCCTTTCTTTTTTATGTCATTGAAGTTTTTCTTTCTACTGGAACATTCCCATCAACATACAAACAAGGTGTTTTATTTGCCATCCTTATCAGAAGTACAGAAATTGAAACAGAAATAAAA
>JAQZBX010013594.1:21783-39722 GCA_029593785.1 Cabassous unicinctus
TAAAAAAAAAAAAAAAACCCAGAAAATTACAGACCAATATCTCTAGTGAATTTGGTTGCAAAAATCCGCAACAAAATACATGAAAACCAAATCCAAAAGCACATTAAAGAATTGTTTTATCCCAATTATGCAAGGATGGTTCAACACAAGAAAATCAATTAGTATAATGAACCATATGGATAAATTGAAGAAGAAAAATCACATGAACCTCTCAATTGATGCAGAAAAGGCATTTGACAAAATACAGCACCCTTTCTTGATAGAATATATTCCAAAGGATAAGAATAGAAGGAAGCTTTCTCAGTATGATAAAATGTATATTGAAAAACCTACAGCTGGCCTTGACTCAATAGTGAAAGACTGAACGATTTCCTACTGAGCTCAGGAACAAGACAAGGATACCCACTGTGACCATTGTTATTCAATATTGTGCTAATAGAGTAATTAGGCTAGATAAAGAAATAAAAGACATCCATATAGGAAAGGAAGAAATAAAACTTTCAATATTCTTTGATGATATGATCTTATATCTAGACAACCCTGAAAAATCCATAAGGAAGCTACTAGAATTAACAGATGATTTCAGCAAGGTTGCATGATACAAGATTAATATGCAAAAATCAATAGTGCTTCTATACAATAGGATTTGCAATCTGACAGAGAAATCTGAAAAAAATTTCCATTTATACTATCAACCAATAAATGAAATATTTAGGAATAAACTTAAGAACATAAAGGACCCGTACTTAGAAAATTACAAAACATTGCCAAAAGAAACAGAAGAAGACTTAATTAAATGAAAGGACAATTCAGAGTTCATGGATTGGAAGATTATATATCGTTAAAATCTCAATTCAACTCAAACTGATTTACAGATTCACAATGCAGTCCCAATAAAAATCACAACCACATTTTTGCAGAAATGGAAATGATAATAGTCAATTTTATTGCACAAGGTAAGTAGACCCAAATAGACAACAATATCTTTAAAAAGAAGAAGAAGTTGGAGAACTCTCATTTGCTGATATTAAAGCATATTACTTAACCACAGTGTTAAAAGAGAGCATGATACTGGCATAAAGATAGTAAGATTGACCAATGGAACCAATTGTGAACTCAGAAATAGAACCTTACATCTACAGTCAAGTGATTGTTATCAAAGCTGTTAAGCTCACCCAGCTGGGCCAAAGAATCTATTCAACAAATAGTTCCAGGAGAACTGGATAATCGTACCCAAAAGAAAGAGAGAGGGCACCTATCTCACACCTTATACAAAAAATAACTCAAAATGGATCAAGGACCTAAATATAAAAGTGATCGCCATAAAACTCCTATGAGAAAATATAGGAAAACATCTTCAATATATTTTGGTAGGTTGTAGTTTCTTAAACCTTACACCCAAAGTATGAGCAACAAAAGGAAAAATACATAAATGGGATCTCATCAAAATTAAACACTTGCACTTCAAAGGACTTTGTCAAAAGGGTGAAAAGACAACCAGCTTAATGGGAAAGGGTATAATATCCATGATATATAAAAAGGTAATACAACTCAACAATAAAATGACTACACAATTAAAAAATGGGCTTGTTTTCTTCAGACTTGGATTGTTCCATCCATGAAATTTCATTTCCCTTAGTTTCTGGATGTCAATGACTGGAGGTGCCTGTCTGTGCATCTTTTTTGGTGTCTGCATTTTCCATTCCTCTCTTTATAAAGGAGTCTAATAAGAGGATTAATTCCCACCATGGCTCATGCCCCACTGAAGCAATCTAATCAAATATCCCTTATCTGAGCTAATCTAATCAAAGGATCAACATAGGTTCAATGTAAGAACATAACTTTCTGGCATCCAAAAAGAATCAACACAGCACATACACAAAAATGAAGAACATGTTTACTCCAGAATCCAAAAAGGCTAATTAGGTGTTGCGCTTCTTTTATATTTATAGGAGACATCAGTTACAACAGTTTATTCTTCACCTTTGGAGAAATATATTGGAATGCAAACACTACTGAATGTCAAGAAATTTACTAAAATAGAAGGACCCTGAATTTTTTGGACTTATCTCCTAACATCTGGCACAAAGTATTTATACACTAGTTGCTACTTTATGCTTACTCAGTCCAATCACCACTTGTCATCAATAGAATGGACCAGTGCGAGGCCTTGTGATGGCTTTTATAAAGGGTATTTATTTGGCATAGAAGCTTACAGTTACCAGACCATAAAATGTAAGGTACTTCCCTCACCAAATGTATTGCCACCTGTTGGAGCAAAATGGCTGCTGACTTCTGTGCGGTTGCAGGCTTCCTGGGTTCCTCTGTTCCCAGGGCTTGCTTCTTTCCATGCTCCATTCCTTTGCTATCTCCACAAGGCCAGTTTTAGCTTATTTCTAGCTGTAGACTCTTTCTCTTCGTGGGGCCTTTTCTCTTTCCTCATGAGGAAGCTCCTCTGTGTTCTTACTTCCCAGGGCTCCAGCTCAAAAACTCCAACTAAGTCTTCTGCCATGTCCTTTTCTCTGTGAGTCCCCACACACTAAGATGGCAGGGACTCAATATCCTACTGTTGTGGCCCAATTAAAGTCCTAATCATAATTTAACCAAGCCCAGAGGAAGAGACCAATTTACAAACATAATCCAATATTTCTTTTTGGAATTCATCAATAATATCAAACTGCTACAGTGATGAACTTGAAAATTTAGCTGAGAAAACTTCCAAACTAAATGTGGAAATTGTGGCCTGATTTTTCCTTGCTGTTTATAGTAAACTATGGGAAGAAATGGATAAGCTAAGAAATGAACACTTGGGGACAAAGTAACCAGAAATTATTAGTTTGGAAAATTCTGAGTTTCTGGAAAATGAATCCTCAGAGAATAGGGCCCCATGTGAGGGTTTAACTGAACAGGGATACAGTCAGTCATTTTAGTGTAAGTCAGGATTGGAAACACAGTGATCCAGGAAGGGTCTGTGGAAAGAAAGTCTCACTATGTGACAGCTTGGACCTTTTGTTGCTAACTTTCTCTAGGTTGTTGACTATGTTATAAAAGAGAATTTAAGACCATGCCAGTTAAGTTAGGCCAATAGTTTCTTAAGAAAATGGGAGGAGAGAAAGAAAATAACAAATTATGGGTCCCAGGTATACTTGCTGGCTGGTCCAGGGAGAGAGAGTGAAAAAGGGCTAAAAAAGGGTAAAAAGGACTGATTTACAGATTACAAGTTCCCATTACAGATTAAAAATACCCAGGTTTACTTGTGTGCTGGTCCATGCAGAGGGATAAAGGGTAAAAATATGGGGAAAAAGGCTGATTTAGTCTCTGCACTGACTTTTTAAGCCACTAATTATCCTGCCCCTTGTTAATGTTCATGGGAGAATTCCAAGATGTTTGCTGTTTTGATTGGTTACACCACTTGTCAATTCCCATGAGTGGCCCAATGGCAAGTCCCATTAAGAATATCGGGGGCTCTTCCTTGATCCTGGATGAAATCTCATTCCAAATGGGGAATTCTGGTGAGATTTTTCCAGCAGCCATCTTCTGAGGTCCTTCCCTCAGGGAAGGATCCCAAAGTGTCGTGTTTCACAGCCATGTTTTTCTGCCAGGTCCCAGATTTGTCTTTTCATCACCTTGATTCCTGCATGTGAAACTGACACATTTTCTGTGATGTCTGTGTGAAATGGAAACACTGCCAGCCTGAACTAAATGGGACAGGAAAGGGAAATATTGAAGGAAAATGATTGCAATGTCAATACCATGGAATTTGTGCTCTGGACTAAAGACATATTGTTGAGCTCGGAGAGTGAACTCACCCACGTGTGAAGAAAGGGTGACTATGCCCCACAGCTTGGAGAGGGGGGCCTTGTGCTACACTG
This sequence comes from Cabassous unicinctus, assembly GCA_029593785.1. Lineage (NCBI taxonomy): Eukaryota > Metazoa > Chordata > Mammalia > Cingulata > Chlamyphoridae > Cabassous > Cabassous unicinctus. The sequence goes on from JAQZBX010013594.1 coordinate 25,656, forward strand.
TTGGAAGAGTGTTGCCTCCCAGGCTTCAGAGAGGGTGGAGCACATTCCCCTGAGAAAGGGAGTCTAACTGTTATCCCTGTGTTCACAGAGGGTGGTGACTAGAGTTCTGATTCTCCCAGATGCTTGATGAGTGTGGAGCTGAGAACATGGCAAGACCTTGGAAAGTGTGGGACTTCTGCTCTATCAGGCCCCAAGTAGAAGAAACCATGGTTCCCTAGCTGACTCTCAGAATTTGAAAACTAATGGAGTATGCCTTGCAGGGTTTCAGAACTATTTGGAACCTGTTAGCCCTGTTTCCTTTCCAATTTCTTCCTATGGTATTGGGAATGTTTATTTCATTAAAGTCCCTCCTTTGTATAATGGAGGCCATTAACTTATTTTTTAACTTCAACAGTTCCACAGTCGGAGGAGAATTTTTGCCCCGGGAAAGACTATATGCCTTTTAACTGGTTTTGATGAGACTCTGTATTTAAAACTGTTAATAAAAAGATTTAAGGCTTTTGAAGTATTGTGGTGGAATGATTGTATTTTGCATATGGAAAGAACATGTGTTTCTGAGGTTCACAGGGTGATGTGTGACAGTTTGAGCTTTTGTGGACCTTAGAAAATCATGTCCTTAGGACTAATCCATTCCTATGCATGTAAACCTATTGTAGGTGGGATCTTTTGATTAAATGTCTTCATTTAAGGGCTATATTAGTCAGCCTAAGGGATGCTGGTGCAAAATATCAGAAATCTGTTGAGTTTTCAATATGTATTTATTTGGGGTAGAAGCTTAGAATAACCAGGACATAAAGGGTAAGTTTCTTCCCTCACAAAATCTGTTGCCACTTGTTGGAGTAAGATGCTTGCCAGCATCTGCAAGGGTCCAGCCTTCATCTTCATCTTATGGCTCCATGGTCCTAGCTTCTTCCATTATCAGCTATAGACTGGGATAGGGCTCATTCTCTTCTAGACTCAGCCACACTATTCTCTCCACAATGTCAACTGTAGACCATGAGGGTCTATCTCTTCCCTGGGTCTCTGCCATGTCTATGGAGCCATCTCTATTCCTCTGTGTTCTTATCCTGTGTGTTTTAGTTCCTGGGGCTTCAGCATCAAAAACTCCAACTCTCTCCTCTGCTATGTGTTTTTTTGTACTACATCCTACTGATGTGTCCCAATCAAATCCTTAACCTTAATTTAATCAAGTAAAAGTGAAACCTCTATAGTAAATTCAATCTAATATGCCCAGAGGAACAGACCAGTTCATAAACATAATCTATTATTGAAATTCATATATAATATCAAACTTCTACAAGGGCTTTTGATTAGATTGTGTGGCTTAGGTTGGTTCTGAAACCACCTACTGTAGTCCTTTATAAATGGTGGCATAAAAAGCCACAGATACCAAAAAAAGATGAAGGCATAGAGAGGAACCCAGAAGCTGAAAGCAAAAGCCCCAGGATCCTGAAGCCAAAGTAAAAGGAACACAGAATCTGAGAGGAAGCTACTATACCCAGAAGCTGAAGCAATGAGGCTGGAATAGAGGGGAGTGAGAGGCAGACAACACCATGTTCCTGATTGCCTGGAGCTGCAGCTCAGGAAGAAAGGATCTCTGGATGATGCCTTGATTAAAGCACTTTCATGGCCTCAGATATGTACACTTTTAACCTAATAAATCCTCATTACAAAAGCCAACCCATTTTTGGTATATTTCTCCCAGCAGTGTTTAGCAAACTAAAACAATATTAGAGAACCAATTAGAAAACTCCAGCCTCAACTCAGAAATCTTATCTTAAAGATTCTGCTTCTCAAGAACCATTGTCAGTAACAAAGTCTGCTTTAGCCAAGGTTCTCCAGAGAAACAAAACACACAGGTTAATATATATAAATATCCATAGATTTTTAAAAATAGGAATTGGTTCATGTAACTGTGAGTATTGTCAAATTCCATGGGACAGGCAGCAAGTTGAACACCCCAATGAAGTTGATAATGAATTCTCCAGGAGAAGATACATGTCTCTAGTAGAAATAGAAATTCTAGTTTCTGTTGGCTGAAAGCATCAATAATTCCTTTAATGCCTTCAATTAATGGAATAATAATGCCTTCAATTAAAGCCTCAAAGCTGAAGGCAAGCTCCTTTGTTGAATGTAGATATAATCAGCCATAGATGAAATCAACTGACTGATCATTTCAAGCCATGAAATATCCTCATAGTAACAATCAGACCAGTGCTTCTTCTGTCAAATCACCATTACTCTCTTGGTCAGCTAGGCAGCTGAAAACAATATACCAGAAATGGGATTGCTTTTACAATGGGGATTTATTCTCTTAAATGCTTACAGTTCTGAGGCAATGAAAATGTTTAAATCAAGGCACTGTAAGGTGATACATTCACCCCAAAGCCTTGGATCTGATACTGAATGGAATTGGAAATCTTTCAAGGGTTTTAAACCTGAAGGTGACAAAGTGTAATTTTCACTGAATTTCAAGCCCTTCTGGTGTGGGCTGGGAAATGAGACCAAGCTGGTCATGATTTTCTCAAGATCAGACTGCCAGAGCCCAGCCCTGTTTTGAGTTGTGTTTCCTGCTGCTTCCCACCCCATCTTGTAATTCTTCCTTCTCTTCATTTGTTCATTGGATATTTGCAAGACCAGGACTCAAGTTTTCTAGGAATTTTCTCACACCCACCTGATGTAATTCCTGGGAAGTATAAGCTATATTTGAACCCTTGTGCAGCAGGGGAAACTTGGGTGGCACTGAGAGACACAAAGATATGTCCAGGATCACAGGAGAGGTAGGAGGAGTAAGGTTGTGGACACAGTTCAGTCTCTTCAGATGGTTCTTGATGCCCCCAGGTCTTAGCTTGGCAGTCTGTAAGGTTGTGCTGGTGAAACTGTGTACAGATAGGAAATGCCATGATATGGGAGAGTAGGCAGTCAGCAAACCAGAGTGGACAATGGAGAGTTGTTATTCAGGGAGGGGGCACAAGGAAGGGGATACAAGAAATTACCTCACTTCCTTGGAGAGAGAACAGAAAAGAACTTTGAACCCCACTAACCAGGAACCCACATTCTATAGACTGCCCCTAACAGCTCACTCAGGCATAGATGCTCAAGGGAAGATCTTCTCTTGTTGCTGTCTACTTGCTTCCTGAGGCATTGGCCATAGGAAACCCCACAAGAACTTTATCCAATGCTGCAGGCATTGGCTCAACCATCACTTTTGAAAACTCTGGAAATTTACCAGGAGGAAAGCAAAGGTAAGCCAGGAGACCCAGGGCAGGCAGATGCAGGCCAGGCTGACACTGTGATCCTTCCTGGGCAGGCTCAGCAACTCCCACTCTCAGGATGGGTGTACAGAGGGGAGGGCATGAGTGTGGATCAGGGCTGGGCATAGATAAGTGATTTTAAGTGAGTACCTGGTGGGCTTGTCATATTCACATCCAGGTCCGGGCTGGCAGGGCCAGAAGGGGAGGCCTGGGGTTGGTGCCCATCTGCCCAGATATTGATTCTGAACCACAGAGCAGTTATCTCCCTCCTGGGAGGAGGTGTATACAGAGAAGGTCTCTGCCTCATCAGGAAGTAAAATTTCATGTGGGGTTGTTCCTCTGGCTGACTACCAGACTGGGCCCTGATGCCTTGCAGCCCTGCTGATGACCCTCTCTTTGCAGTGCTCCACCCATGAGACCAGCTCAGAGCAGAATGATGGTGTCTTCAACACCACCTCCTTGACAAGGTTGCCAGCACACAAGGCCAACAATGGAGGCCAGAAGAGTCATGAGGTGAGATGGGTGCTGAGTGTTCTGCACACACAGGTCCAAGACAGCCAGGAGACTCCTGGACTGACTCTACCCTGGCAGAATCTCTAGGCTCCCTGCCAGGGATTCTCCTTGTTGGAATTCAGTCCCACTCCCTGAGGAATCTGGGACTCCATCTCCCACCTCCAACACTCAGCCCCACTCATGACCAGTTGCAATGTTTGTTGGAATATCAGAAATGAGGCTTTAATAATTATTCACCTTCATGTTAAACCATGACAGTCTTTGTTTTAGAGCCTGCCTTGATTGTTTAATCCACCTGCCCCTAAGTGCTCCCCATTCCCAGGTGTCCTACCTGCATTCAGCAAGACTGTTTCTCAACACCTTCTCCTTCCTTATGCATCCTCATATTTCCTAGGTTGTTTTTAACCTATAAAGGGTGAGAAGATCATAATGTATTTCATGTTTCTCTGCAACTTGCAAACTCATGGAGTACAATATCAAGACACTTCCAGGTCAGGTGAGAGGGCTACATCATGTCAAAAGGGAGGCCAGTCACCTCAAATGTCCAGCCTCACTGCCCTTAGAACTAGACAGGACTCTTTCCTGTTGCCATTTCAACAGGGCTGCAGGGAAAGTCATGTGATCATGAATAGTCTAATGTTTCCAGTTCTCCCAGTATGGGTTCCTAAAATTGGGATGTCTTGTTCAAATGTTATACATATATGAAGTTTGAATGTTTGGGCCAGATTCTTTGAACCAATTCAGGCTTCCAAAAGCAGAAAATGATGGCTGTTGCTTCCCTGCAAACTGTTAGCCTTGGGTGTGAACAGTCTGAAAATTTGCCCATCTTGTATCAGCAAGCCAGAATCAAATTTACAATTGCCTCATTAGAAGATGATCTATACCTGAATATTTTCAAGACCATTTTTGAAATTTCTCTTCCCTGTGTCATCATTTCAATTCCTTGGGCAATTCAGGGTTTTTCTCCCATCCTGGAATCTTCAGGAAATTATCCCTTACAAAATCTGGTATCACCTTAGCCTCAGGTCCTCAAAACTCCCTTTAATTTGAAAGAGAGGAGTGAAGGTTTTTGAGGCATTTGAAATCACATGCATGAACCTAGGATGCGTCTCGCTGTGCCTTGTCATCAACTAAGTGGGACCCATGGTCCACCTCCTGCCACAGACACTGAGGACAGGGATTTCCAGGTTTAAAATCCTGTTGTACTGTCCTTTTGGACATGTTGAAGCTGCTGACTACATGTGTCTTTTTGTCCCAACGCTCCATTTGCCAGTGTGAAAATGACCCTGCTGAGGATGTGAAAGAAACCAGCCTGGTGGAGAGAAACTTCAAGTCCAGCAGGAAGGAGAAGCCAGTGCAGCAGCTAGTGCCTGCTCACCAGGGCAGGAAGCTCCTGGACACATCCAACATCCTGGTGAACAGCCAAACTGTCCTTCCCTCACAACAGACATATATACAAATGGTCACCAGGAGAGTACACTGACCCTTCCATGGCCTCGATTCTGTCAGTCTTCCCCATGGTAGTTTGGAGGTCAATTAATTTTTCTGAGCCTCAGATAACTCCTTGGAAAAGTAGAGGTCTCAATGACACAGTGAAGTGTTACTGAGAGGTCCAAATGAGATGGGACACAGGAAGTGCTGACTTAGGCCAAGCCCTGCATGATCAGCTGTCACAGGGGCTGGGGATGTACAGAATTGTTTTCCACTCACCTTTAGAGAAGCCTCTGACTCAACCCTCACTGTCCCAGGGCAAGGCACAGACCTTGTAAAGAAGATTGAAGATTCCATTATGGATGGCTGTCTTCAACCAAAGTCTAGTCAAAAGCATTAAGAGTGTAGGAGAAGTGGAAGTGGTGAAATCTGATATCTGAGTCTGATGACTGGGCTCAATCAATAAATAAAGAGTGGGTGACTACGTGGTAGAGACATTGCAAAATTTAGTAGTTGAAGGAATGAAAGATGAAAAATCCCTGCCTCCTGGACTTCCATTCCACAAAGGAGTCAGACAAATTCAATAGACCTCACAAGCATAGTGAAAACCAAACATGTTAGGTGTCATATGTAAAGGGTCTATCTAGGTATGGGCAAACCCACCAGCATTCTGAAGGTCAAGGAAGACTCCTGGAAATAAGAAAAATGTGAGTGGAATCTATGTTAAGAACAGGGGCTCCAAACTCCACAGTTGAGTCAGAAATGGGTGGTGGGAGTAGTAGCTGTGAAGTTCAGGTCAGATTCCTGTGTCCCACAAATCTGATGCTTCTCAATTTGCTTTGATTTGTCCTCATCTGCACCATCCTGCAAATGGGATCGGTGGTCCCAGGATAGTAGATGTGTTGAGCAAACTGCTACTCACTCTGGCCAGAGGCTCAATTAAGAGTGTTGAGTTTTAGGCAAAGTGGGGTAAGGCAGTGCCTATGCCAACACAAGAACAATATGAAAGGGATGAGACACTCACAGGTCCTCAAGGAATATGGCAGCTCTTGGTATCTTGGCCTCAGTTTGAGGCACACTCGGAACTTGGAATATGGGGCTGGAGGTCCTCATTCACCAGGTATTTTAGAACACCTAATTTTCAAAAACAGTGCAATAAGCAGGTTAGTCGCTGCCTTTCCCTGCCTTTCTGTAACCCAGATTCCTTTGTTGGAGGGGTAGGGAAGACAGGCAGGGGTTCTGATGTAGATAAGATTTGTTCATATATTGGACAGGATCATTCTATGATTGGCAATAAACCTCAGTCCTCAACTAGGGTACAGGCAGCCAGTGCCAGGACTGAGAGTGTTTGGCGAGTGGGAGCAGGGCCTAGAAATGGGCAGGGTAATGCACAGGAGCTCTCTGCAAACACAAATGGATACATAAAGAAGGGAAAGTGGTTTGAAAGGGAAGGATTGTCTAATATGCAATCTACACTCCTCTCATATTAATAACACCTCTATGTTCAATACCTTTGTGGAGGATCCCAATGGGGATTTTTTCCAGGCCCAGTGCTGTTTTAATCTCAGGACCTGATGGACTCCATGTATATGTAAATTGTGTGCTTGGCATTTCAATGGAGGTCCCATACTCCCCATTCCTAGCTTGAGTTATAGCAATCAAGGGATTTCAAGGCAGAAGGTGAGGATATCTAGTAGAAGGTACTTGTGAGCCTGAGCACTTGGCATAGGTGGAGAATTTAGAGAAGATCTTCATGCCTGGGGTTGTCCAGGATTAGGAGGAAACTCAGAAGGGGCCTCAGTTGGACCACTACCTAGGAAAGTTTCCCGGTGGGTTTGGGTTTTTTTCTTCTGAAATGCTTGGGGATATTTTCTGCCTTTGAAAAGGTACCTGGAAAGGCTGTCATGGTGGGGAACCCTCTTCCTCTTCATGTTCCTGTGTCAGCACCATGGCCTGCTTCATTGCCAGCACTATCTTTGGCTCCAAACACAGGTACAGCCATAGCAACACCTATACAGCTGGAGGGCCCTCTGGCTTTTGCACCTTCTTTTGTGTAAGAGCCTAATTCATGGCTATTTCTTGGGCCCATCTTCCATCTTGCCCCAATTCTAGCAGTTGTGGGTAGTGAGCCTTCTGGGGATGAGGAGGAGACCTGCTGGGAGCAGACTATCCTCAGTGCCACTAGGGAAGAGGAGCCAACAGAGGCTATTGCCCGCCCACCTGGGCAAGAAGTTGCTTGACTCCTGTACATTTCTCATGAATACACAAATCTTCATGCCAACTCAACTTGTCCTGATCCAGCACCTCACCAGGTAAGTACCCTGCCACATCCATATCCTTGACTCAGCCAGGTGCTTACTGGGGGTGCCCATCAAAGGGAATGTCCCTGCATCTGAGCCATTGGGGGAGCATGGAACACTCTGGGGAATACTCCAAGACTCCCAATGAAACTAGGATTCTATGCCTGGGCAAGTAAAACCATTGGCCTTATTTAAGGTTTTCACAATTTTAGTTAATTGATACTTCACCTCCACTCAACTTTTTGAGGCATCTTCCTCTGATAATTCAGTACCAAGACTCTTTTTTCTCTCCAAGTGAATTTGTATTCTACATTCAATTGGATAAGTTTTGTGCCCTGAGCTTTAAATTTTGACCTTTGTGACAGGAAACTCAGAGCTACATTTTCTCAATTCTTGCTGCAAAACTTTCTACAACTCTAGTTTTATTTATCTTATCTTTTAAGAAATCCCAACTCATTTTTTTAAAATTTTAATTCACTATTAGTTTCTGGAGGGCTTTATTGTGTTCACAGTCTTAAGCTCTTTTGATGGGTTTCAAAAATGAAACCCTTAAGAGTCACTAAGCAGAGACACATCTTGCCATTATCTCTCCTTCCACACATGAAGGCTGCAAGAAAGACTTAAGAGCATTCCAGTGGGATGGAAAAGAGTATGTGGAATTGTGTGCAAGGAATGGTGGGGCATGGAATCAAGGAAGGGGTTTGTAAACAACTTTAAGACTGGGGGGTTAGAACAGGACCTCTCAATTTTCATCAATTAAAGTCAAATCAAATGAGGCAGTTCTGGACCAAGTTCCATCGAATCATTCATTCACTCACTCTAGGGACCCAGCAATGGCTCTGTATAGTCCTGGGGGCTCCTTACCACACTGAGCACTAAGATCCAATAAAATGGCAGGACAGGATTAAATATCAATGATTATATATTTCATGGGGACCACTAATACCTACCCCATGTTCTTCAGCTGTCGTCCCTTCCTGATGAGAGGACAAGGTTGGGGAAGTATAGCAGGCCATCCCATCCTGAGGCTTCGATCAGTCAGGAAGTGCATTGTCATGTTTTAACCTACATTGAGGTCAGACAGTAGCACATAAATACACTGAGGCCTCTTTGGGACTCTGGAGAACACCCAGGGCACACTTTCACTGGAACCTGGCCCCTACTCTCTGTCCTGAAAGCCCTTCTTCCTGTGCACTCAGGATGCTTAGCTCCCACTTGATATGGCCATGGAACCCTCTCTGGCCTATTTAATCACAGACCCCTCACTGAATTAATACAATCAAAATGCAGTGATGGATATAGGACATTTTACATCAGCATATACCATGCAGAACCGTGTGGGAGAGAGTGTGATCTACGATATGAACTGTGGTCTATGCTTAGTGGCAAAGCCCCAGGATGTGTATATCCATTGCAGGTGATGTGCCACACTAATGAAAGATGTTTATATATGATGTTATGGGGGGTGTGGGAGGTGGGGAACATGGGAATCCCTGTAATTTCTGTGTGATATTTGGGTAATCTAAGCACCTTTTAAAATATACATATATAAAAAATAACATTTATGTAAGCAAATGCACATATATGCATTTATATTTATATATCATTTTACAAATATTGGTTTGTATTGTGAAAAATTTGATTTTTACCCACAATAAAAAACAATTTAAAAAAATGCATCACAATCAGAGGAACAGACCAATTTACATATATTATCTTCCTCTTTTTTTGGGATTCATAAGTAATATCAAACTGCCAAACTGATGATTCCCAAATTTGTATGTACTATCCAGTCTTCTTTCCTGAGATACTGGCTTATATATCCAACTTTGTACTGAATAGCTCCACTTGGATAGACTGCATATGAATCTTGGTCTTTATAAGTGCAAAAACAAGATTCTTTATTCTCATTTCTCACAGCAATCCTCTTGAATCTCAATTGATGGCAACTATTCTTTTAGATACTCAGACTAAACACCCCAACACCATGTATCCAAGCCATCATCAAAGCACATCCTTTAAAGGTTTCCTCCAGAATATAACAATTGAGATCACATCCATCAGTAACCCGAGGTCTAACCCACCATTATATTTCACTTAGACTGTTGTAATAACATCATAATGATCTCCTCAATGGAAAAAGTTCTTCTATTGGTAGAATCACAATAATTCTATAGTAGAATAATAGTAAGTCTACTCTAGTCCATTGTTCATTCCCCAATCCTGAGGGTTCTGGGATGGTGATGCCCACTCTACCTCTAATTGAGAGAGAGTTTAGATGCTGTATTAGTCAACCAAAGGGAGTGCTCATGTAAAATACCAGAAATTTATTTGCTTTTATGAAGTGTATTTATTTGGGGTAGAAGCTTACAATTACCAGGCCATGAAGTGTAAGTTACTTCCCTCTCCAAAATCTCTTGCCAAGTATTTGAGCAAGATGCCTCTTGATGTCTGCAAGAGTTCAGGCTTCTGCTATTTTTTTTAAGCTATTTTTTAATATATTTTTTGTTCTTTAGTTTTAGAAGAAATTTTGATTACATAAATGTTACACAAAAATTATAGGGGATTCCCATATGCCCCAATCTCTAACCCTCCCACATTTTCCCACATCAACAACGTCATTCATTAGTGTGGTACATTTGCCACAATTGATGAACATATCTTGGAGCATTGTCACTTAGTGTGGATTATAGTTTACATTGTAGTTTTCACTTTCTCCCACACGTTTTTGCAAGTTATTACAAGATATACAATGGCCTGTATCTGTCATTGCAATGTCATCCACGATTATTTCCAAGCCCCAAAAATGTCCCAAAATTACACCTATTTTTCCCTCTCCCTCCCCTCACAACCTCCAGTGGCCACTGCCTCCACATCCATGATAAATTTTTTCCATTGGTAGGATCACAATTCTACAGTAGAACAACTATAAGTCTACTCTAGTGCATCATCCATTCCCTAATCCTGAGGATTCTGGGGTAGTGATCCCCACTCTTCCTATAATTGAGAGCGGGTTTAGATCCCATGGGGCTGATGGATGGGGCTTTCTTGCTTGCAGTTGCAGACTCTGTGTTCCTTGAAAAATTCATTGTCAATTGTTATCTCCTTATAAGTTGTCCTGGTGAGTCCAATGAACTGGACTGTAGGTTTTGCAAGACTGTTGAGATTCAGGGCTCAACTGGCACATGGAAAGCCAAAGGTTTAAGTCTCTTGGACATAGACCCATCAACTGCATAACTAACTATAGGTTCAAATGGAGGGCAGAGGAGCCATGTATATGGAAAACACAACTGAGTTAAACTCTATCACATGGTGGAACACAAATTCCAAAGTGGGCCCACTGGCAGAGCACCAATATCCTGAAGGGTCTGCCCTGCCTACAGTGTCTGGATGTCTCCAGAGTCCTCAGGTGTCCTGCTAATTGAGATAATATTAACTTTGGCAGTCAATGAGTTCCTGCAGACACATGCATAAGCATAACCTCTGAAATGACTTCCTGACTCACTTTTAAGTCTCTTAGCCCTTTAAACTCATTTCTCTTTTCCCTTTCCCCTTTTTCCTCAAGATCTTTTTCCAGTTGCATTGCTAGTTGGTCCTTGGTCATCATCCCTTGGTGCCAGGGAGGCTCATCTCTGGGAATCATGTTCCATGCTGGGGGATGGTAATGCATTAATATGCTCAATTTGGTATAGAGAGAGGCTGTGTTTGAGCAAAAAGGAGGGTCTCAGGTGGTAATACTTAGGCATGCTATAATGCTGTGCTAAGTTTCAATTTCAAAAGTAATATTTCATAAGTACAGTCATAACAATGAAGTGGCCATCAATTATCTATCCTCCTTCACTAGTCACTGCCCCACTACTCAGGGGATTCTTGCTGTCCCATAGAGAATGTGGCAGAGTGCTCCAGAATGGAAATTTGATATTCTTTTGGTTATTGTGTCAATCTCCACCCACTGTGACGATGCCCCACGAACACTTAAACACATTCATATATCTTATAGGTATGCCCCAGGTGAACCTCCTCCAATCCATCCCCCATCTCTGACACCCCATACTAATGACACACCCCTGCCACAGTTGTAACCCTTCTGTGATCCAAAGCTTCTTCAAAATTTAAGCCAAAAAATTAACCAAATAAAAATTTTAAGGAAAATTATTTAATGATAGTTTAAAAAATAATGAATAAAATACACAAAGAGTTTTTTAAAAGTTTGAGAAAATAAAAAATAAAAAGTAGAGGATCAGAGCAAGCTAGACGGCATCAGTTTAAGTGGGCGCTCACCAAATCTGAGTTGTTCTGGGAGCTCACTGAGCAGAACTCTTTGGGGCATTGATCTGGAGGGAGCTAGACAGGGAGATAGATTGCCCAAGATAAAACCATGAGTTTTTAGACCCATGCCTGGAAATCACTGATGGCTAAGTCCCAACCTTAGGACAAAGAACCATGGTGAGCCCTGAAGCCCGCCGACTACCCAGAAAGAGAGCATTCTCTGAGAGTGGGAGGGTTTTGGAAAAGGGGGTGAGGGGTTCCCTTTCTGTGGGTTTCGTTGCCTGGATCCCCTTTGAGTTTTGGGGAGCACACGAGCCAGCTTGAAGTGGCACCACGCACAGGGGAAAGGCAAATCAGCTGAGGAAACCTGATTTACCTAACTCCCCTGGGATACAGAGGCTTGGCCTGAGAGAGGGTGGATTCAGCCAATTTAATAGTTCCATGCTGAGGTCTTTCATACTTTCAACTCCTTTAAGGGAGTCAGTCAGTGGGAAGCATTTAATAAGTTAACAAGAGCCTATTTATGGTCCCCTGGGGGAAGGGATGGTCTAAAAGGGGATTAAGAATGATTTTTATACAGTGAATTCAGTCATCAGGGTCCCATTTGAATTTCAAAAGGGAATTCAACATGACCAGGAGACAGGAGGGGTGTCTACTCACACAGCCTGCTGAATCCTGCTGCCTTAGAAGAGTCAAACCTGCTCAGGATAAAGTGACTGAATAGCTTTCTGAAGAGCTTACTGATCCAATTAGAAAGGTAGATCAGTGGATGAGTTTCCACCTTGAATATACGAGGTCACTAGTTCAATTCACAGCATCTCTAAGAGTAGCAATCCACCGGGATATATAACATCCAACTGATATTCTAGGATCAGGAAAACATAGATATTATTTTTGTACTAGCTTCTTTTGAGTCCCTTATTTTTCAAAAAAAAAGAAAATTTTAACTTATATTACTCTCTAAAACCCACCTCAAAACCTGCAGAGAGAAACCTGCAGGGTAACTGATTGATGAACAAAGGCAGTCTGAGAAGAACCATGAGGGCTCAAGAAGGAATGCTGTTCTTCCTTAGCTTTGTTTGACTGCTTGCTTGTGTGTCTGCTTGTTTTTTTTGTTTTTTGTTTTGGTTCTTGTTTTTCTTTCTTCTTGCCTCCCCTCCCCCTTTTCTTAAATTAGCAGCTGCTAGCTTGTTTCTTCTTTGATGTGCTTCTTCTTCCTTGATTTCCCATTGTCTGTGTATACTTATTTTGTCTACCTATGCTATATCTTTCCGTTTACTCATCTTTCTATCATGTGCTTTCTGTTGTGGTTCTTATATTCCACTTTTCTTTATTTAGTCCTCACCTTTTCTGGTTTTGATTTCTATCTTGTCTATTCTATTTACTTTTTTTTTAATTAACTGTTTTCTTTCTGTCTTTTCTTTTTCATTCTTGCATCATCATTCTAGCCTTTTAAATCAATTGAAATATTTTTCTCTAATCGGTTTCCCATTTCATTGTAGATACTCCATTTTTTACTTCCTATTACACTACACTGCTTACATGAGTTAAATATATATTTTAATAAGTCTTATCGGCCCCTCTTATAACTTTTACAATTTTTTTTACTATTATCCTTTTTCGTTCTTTTTATTTTATTTTATTTTACCTCTTTTGTTTCTCTTTTTCCTTCAAGGGAACATAGAAAACAACAAGGAAATAGAACAAGTAGAACAAAGTGTCAAAGAGAAAACTTAACACAAATACAAAACCAGCAGGTAAATAAAACTCTAGAGCAGAAAGAGAAGCTAATCAACTGAATAAACCCATAAAGATAAAAGATGACCAGAGAGCAACAAAAAAAAATTACAAACCATACTAAGAAACAGGAAAACATGGACCAGTCCAATGAACAAACTAAAAGTCAGGAGGAGATACAGAACAGGGAACAACTAATTAGAGCTGTCCAAACAAATATCATGGACCAACTTAATGAAGTGAAGGAAAAGATTAAGGATATTAAGAAGACACTGGGGGAAGTGGGTGTGGCTCCCGTTTACCATATGGGAGGCCCCTGGGGCCTCCTTGTGATGGCAGGCTGGCCCACGCGGCGTGGTGGGTTGATGCAGCAAGACCTCACAGCAAGGGGGAGATAAGTACACACAGAAAAAACACACAGCAAATGGACACAGCAAACACAAGCAGCAAGGGGGGGATAAATAAATAAATAAATAAATAAATCTTAAAAAAAAAAAGACACTGGGAGAACATACTGAAGAAATTGTAAACATACATAAAATGATAACAGATATGATGGTGAT
>JAQZBX010013595.1:0-29526 GCA_029593785.1 Cabassous unicinctus
GTCCTCTCTTCCCGGGGCTGCATTTCTCTCTGGGCTTAGCTCCTGTTTCCTCCACAAGGTCAGCTGTAGGCGATCAGGTGAATGGTTCGCTTCTCTTCTCCTGGGGCCTTCTTTTCAACATCAAAACTGCTTCTCAAAGACTGCTTCTCAAAAGACTGCTTTAACTCTGTTCTTTGCCTTGCCTTTTATATTCGATTCCCCACCCACCAAAGGGTGGGGCTCAACACCCTAATCATAACCTAATCATGCCCAGATTAACAGATCAGATTACAAGCATGATCCAATTATATTTTTGGAATTCATAATTACATCAAATTCCCCAACGGTTACACACTTCTGTATATGGCTTCTTTAGTTCAGTATCACACTTGTTGCATGCAGCAGTATTCTGTGGGGAAAATAATCATTATATGAATACACCACAATTTATTTATTTACATGTCTTCTTATTGGTGGATATTCGGGTTATTTCACTTTTGAGCTATTAGGAAGAGTGCTACTATAAATATTTTTTACAAGTCTTTTTCTGCATATATGTATTAATTTCTTTCTGCTATATACTTAGAAACAGAGTGCAAGGTTATAAGATAGGCATATATTCAGCTTTAGTGTATGCTTCCAACATTTTTCCCATGTGACTATACCAGTTTCAACTCTGACCAGCAATGTGTAAGAGTTCAAGTTGCTACACATCCTCAACAATGCTTGGTAAGGCCAGATATTCATCTTTAATTTTAGCCATCATGGAGATGGTGGTCGTCCTATTGCAGTTAGGTCTTATTTTGCAATATCCTGATGAATTATGATGCCAAAGCACTATTTTGATTCTTACTGGCCACTTGGATATCTTATTTTGTGAAGAGCCTGATGGAGTTTTTGTCATTTTTTAATTGTGCTATGTTTTCCTTATGGATATATATTATACGATATATGGTATACGATATAGGATATCGTATACCATATATCACACAGTATACATCAATTTATTATTGATGTTAATTATTTGCCAGATAATGCATCATCTCTCTTAATGGTATGTTTTGATGAACACAAATTCTTGAGTTAATAAAGTTAATTTATTAACTTTATTAAATATTTATAATTTAATAAATATTTAATAAATATTATTTATTTATTAAGTTAACAAAGTTAATTTATCAGTCTTTGTTCTTTTTAATTTTCATGTTTTTTTTTGTGTCTTATTCATTTATTTATTTGCCTAATCCAGAAGTAGAAAATTCTATATGATCTTTTGGAAGTTCTGTTAATTTACTTTCACGTTTTCATCATTGATCTATCTGGAGATTGCTTTTGTTTAAGGTCTGAATTAGAGGTAATGGTAAAATTTTCCCCCATGTGGATATACAATTATACAATCAACTTTATTGCAAAGTCCAATCATAGCACCTCTGTCATAAATTTGTTCAGGCCTGTTTCTGGAGTCTTCTGTTCCTTTGGTCTATTTCTCTATTTTATGCTCGTAACAACTCTATCTTTATATAAAGATATTGAGGTATTGATATTCAAATATTGATATCATAAATATGATAAACCCAATAATTTTGTACTTTTTTATTTTAAAGATTTTCTTCGCTATTTTGGTCCTTTAAATTTCCAGGCACATTCATTTCAGTATCATTTATCAAATTACACACACACACACACCTGTAGAAAATCTTATTGATATAGTATAGAATCTGCAAGTAAATTTAAAGAGAACTGATACGTTTTATATTCTGAGGCCTCCAAATCATGAACTTGTATATCCCTTCATTTATTTAAATTTTCTTTAATTAACTCTCCATAATGTATTGTAGTTTTCTGCTTAGTGGTCTTACACATCATTCATTCGATTTTGTTACAATGCAATTTAAGTCTTTATTAATTTTAAGTAGTATCTTACTCTTATTTTCTGAGTATTACTGGAAAATATAAATTTCACCACCCTGCAAACATCACTTATTATTTACAGTAGTTTAAATGTAGGTTTTTAAAAATATGTATAATTGTGTTGTCTAAGAATTGTGACAATTTTTATTTCATTTCCCACATTAATACATTTATTTCTTACTTCTAGTTAAAATCTAGAGTACAACTGAATAAAAGTGGCAATAGTAGAGACTTATCTCATTTCCAATCTCAGGGAGAAAGTTTTTAATATTTCTCCATTAGATGTGATACTTGCTATAAGATTTTATACCCTTTATCAGATTAAGTTCCCCTCTATTTGGAGCATGCAAAGGGTTTTTATGAACAAGGGATGAATATATAACATTTTCTGCATATATTGAGAGTGATTATATGTTTTTCTGGGTTAATATTTCACTTTATATTGTTTGATTTTCCAACATCTTAATCTGTTCCATGTATTTCCTGAATATAATATTATTTCTGCATGTTAGTGATTTGGATTTGCTGATATGTTACCTAGATTTTTGTATATGAGAAATTGGCTCTTAGTTCTCCTTTCTTGTAATATTCTTGTCAGGTTTGTATCAAGATCATGCTGACTTTATGATATGAGGTAGAAAATACTCACTTTCTGACTTCTATGATAAAGTTTAAGTCAGTGAGTTAGCTGGACTTGAGGATTTATGTGTTAAAAGGTGGTAAATATGGGTTCAATTTATTCAACAGGGAAAGAAATATACAGATTTTTTTCTCTTTTTCTTGGATGCAAAGGCTGTTTTTTCAACTGTCATCTATTTCATATATATTTTAAAACTTATTGGGCATGAATGTATTCATATTGTCCAATTAACTTTTTAGTTTCTTTAGAATCTGTAATGATGTCACCTTTTTCATTTTTGATATTGGTAATTAGTACTTTCTCTACTTTTTCTTGTTAAGGTTTTATCAGTATTTTCATCTTTGCAAATAAACAGCTTTTGGTTTGGATGAATTTCTCAATTCATTGTATGTTTGTTTTCTATTTCATTATATTCTATATTATATTTAATTTAACTTTGTAATACTATTTGATTTTAATTTTTAGTTCACATTAAGTTTTTTTTTTTTTTAAATGGATGCTTAGATAATTGATTTTCAATGTTTCTTCATCTCTAATAAACATATTTAGGGTTAATTTCCCTCGAGGTATTTAGCTTCTTCCGACAAGTTCTGCCATGCTACCTTTTTTTTTTGCCATTCTTTTTAAAAACGTTTAGTTTTCTTTGTGATTTGCTTCTTTTTTCTACGGGTTTTAGAAGTTTATGGCTTAATTTACAACACTTGTGAATTATTTGTTTACCTTTCTGTTGTTGATATCTAGCTTATTTACAGTGTCTAAAGATGGCATACTCTGCACGGTGTAATGAGACTTACTTTATGGTCCAGTTTTTAGCCATTTTGAGTAAATGTTTCAAATTTGTTTGACATGGATGAGGTTTTTTGGTAATTTTGGGTGCATTGTTGAATATATGTTTATTAGATAAGTATATTAATCATGCTATTCAAATCATCCTTAGTGGTTTTTTGGTCTGCTTGTTCTATTAATAGATAGTTGTGGGTTAAAAATCTTTATTACACCCATTGCTTTATCTATTTCTCCCTTTGACTCTGTCAGTGTTTTGCTTTATATAATTTGCAACCCCTTTATTATCTGCATACAAATTTAGGGTTCTTACATCTTCCTGATTTATTTTATCTTTATCATTATGAAAATTAACATTTTAATTTTGATATTTCTTTCTCCTCAGACTACTTTATCTGATATTATCTATTATTATTATCTATATCTATTATTGTACTATATTTCTATTTTCTCAATTTGTTCTTTCTCAATGTTCTTCTTATCTTCTTTTGTATTAATTCATTTTAATTATTCCATGACCTCCATTAGCCTATTTGTTAAATATTATTCTATTATTATTATTTTAGTGGTTACCTTAAATATTATAATACTGATGTATTTGCCTTTGACTTATTAGATTATAACTTCCAGTAATACTTCAAACATTGATATACAATGCAATTACCTTTGCAATGCATTAATTTTTCACTTGCACCCTTCTGCTTCTGTATTATTGTACCATGCATTTTAATTCTACATATAATTTACACTTGCAAAGCATTCTAATTTTATTAAATAGTAAATATTCAATATGATTTACCCATATATTAATATTTTGTGTCTTCTTCTTTCCTTTCTGAATTATCATACTGCTATTTAGGCTGTTTTTCCTTTTGCCTGAAGAACAATTTATTACTTCTTTTGGTGAGGAATTCATCTAGCAATGAATTTTATCAATTATAGTATGGATGAAAACTACTTTATTTAAACTTTATATTTGAAGGTTCTTTTTTATGGATATAAAATTCTGGTTATTTTCTTTGTGCACTTTGAAGATGTCATTTTTTTCCTTCTGATATTCATATTTCTCTTGCAAACTCCATTATCAGTCTTTGAAGTCTATATATCTTTCCGTTTTTCCTGGATGCTTTCAAGATTTTCATTGTCTTTATTTTTCAGCAGTGTTACTATGACATACCCCAATGTGGTTTTCTTTGTATTTATCTTGCATAAGTTTTGCTGAGATTCTTGAATCCATGGCTTTCTGTCTCCTATAATATTTGGAAATTTGTGACCATTATGTCTTCAAATATTGCTTCTTCCCTAGTCTCCTTACTCTATTTCTGGCATAGTAATTACAAATATGTTAGCCTTTTCTGTATGATATGTAAAAGTCTTATGCTCATTATTGGGTTTTTTCCTTCTTCTCACTGTGATTCCTCCTGAATTTTTTTCTGTTGCTCTAAGTCTGGTTGATTAATCTATATTTCTGTTGGATTTAATTCTCTGCTTGAACTATACATTGAATTATTAATTTTAGTGTTTGAATTTTTCAGTTTTAGACTTTCTGTTTGTTTTTGATTAAATCTATAGGCTCCAGGTGTTTGGTCAAATTATTCATTTCTTCTCTTCAACTATTTTCTTGAACATATTAATTATATTTATTCTTAGATCTGTGAATTATAACTTCAATATCTTTATCACCTGGGCCTTTGTTTGTGGGGAAGGTATTTGTTTTCTGATTGTTGGGGATTTGGTCCTCTTTCTTGACATGCCTGATAATATTTTTAACTGAATTTCGGACATTGAGTTTGAAAAGTTATAGCAGTTCCATAATGTGTTATCTTCTTTGAAGGGATTTGATTTTTTTCTTCATAGGACAATATGTATAGATAGATCACTTTGATCCCATCATTACTGGATTTCCAGACTTATGGAGCTAATTAATTTCTGGCTTTCCTTTGGTTCCAAGACTTGTTCTTTCTATTAAGCAGTTGAAAAAAAAAATTTTTTTTTTTTTTTAGATTTTTATCCTCTTTGCACATGTTCTTTAAGAGGTTTCAAAGCCTTGTTCTCCTGTACACTTGCAATTTGGTAAATGTCTGAAAGTAAAAGTCATCCACAATGCCTTGATCTTTCTCTTTAATTATCTTTTTGCTGTAATCTTGGCCTCTCAATTTCTGGATACTTTGGAAGCTCTGAACTCTACTGTCTCTACAGTTCCATGAGACTATCACACACAAGGTCACTGATTTGTTTGGACTTTATGCCCTGAGTTGAATCAGTTAATTCCTTGAATGGAAAAGAAATGCTAAATTTAAGAGTCATGTTACTTTGGCTCCTTACATACTGACTACCTTCAAACTGTGTTTTCTTCTTCCAACTTTTGTAGTTGTTCTAGGTGGGAAAGTTGGTCTTGTATAAACTATCATCATAGACAGAAGTCAATCACTTCACTTTTTTCCATTATATTATGGTACAAAATATTCATTATTTACCTAAGATAATTAAAGTATAAATCACCCTGACTTTGTTGAACAATTGGACAAAATGTTACTATGTGATGATCCTAATCCTCTATGAGTTGAAGGAGCACTGTGGTCAGTGCCCAGGAGAATTAATGGATGGTAATTAAGGTTATGCTATTTTTTGTTATTGCTCTGACAAAAAGCCTACAAGCCTAAACCAGTCTCTTGAGGCAGCCCTTACTTACTTTGTACTCTGGACAAAGTGAATACTGTATTAATTGTGGCAGTGAATCAAAGTATATATATAACATACTGAGTTAAACAAATACATAACTCAAGACCAATGATTAACAGAGCTGGCTGAAATGATTATAGTGCAACCCACTAACTTAACATCAAACACATGGCAATAAAATAGATGATGGTGATTTTTTCACAGATGCTAATATTAAATGCCTTGGTTATATGTGAATATAAAAGTAGATAATTGTTACATTTACAAATTACTACTTTCTCCAAATCCATCTGTATACACAAAACCAAAATATTATATATTCTTATAACAACATTTACAAATACATACTGAGTGAAATATGCAAACCTATGAGTTTAATAATTCCTATAAGAAGCAATCTGATTTTTTTTTGGTTTATTTTTGCTTTTTTAAAAAATAATATAAATATATTTGCTGAAGTAATGTAGAGGGCCTTTGCATAAAATTGCACTGTGCTGCTCAGAATTTCTTTAAGTCTTTTTTTTTTTTGCCATAGCTAAAAGTTAGGTGCTAGTTGCACAAAATTCACGATTAAAATACCTATCCCATTAAAGGAAGGTTAAGGAACTGATCTTGGAACCAGTAAATCTGTCATGCAAAGTTGCAATGTGGAGCAAAGGAGATACTGACAGGGACACAAAGTGTCAAGCTTACTTCAAAACATTATAAGAAAGTGAGAAAACATAGGCCAACATTGGAGTCTTCAAATTTGTTCAGAAAGCAATTCCAAATAATGGAAAATAAAAACTTTTTTTCCTGAGTTTATGGAGAATGGGGAAAAGCCCTGTATGCTACCAGAAATACCTTAATTTCTAAAAAATCAGGTAAAAGTTAAGAATGAAAAATGACTTTTCCCTAACACTTAAGCAAAAAAAAAAAAAGGACACAGGAGAAATGCATTGCAATAGGCTGCACTCTTGGCATCTGCTTTTTGGCTCTTCTAAATAATCCAAATATTGTGGGGGTTTCCCTCCTGACATGATAGAGGCAGGCCTTTGAATAAAGTTAAGTTAGTTGAGCCAAAAAATAACCTAATTTAGCCACATATATTAGGCACATTTCTCTTAGAATATGGGCCAATTTGATTTAGATTTTCTCAGTCAAAATGCTGGAATCAATCTTTGGAGAAAGAACCATTTTGATTGGCTTCTTTCTTCTACGCTTCACCAAGTGATATAGAAAATAGGATGCTGAAGTCCAGCCTCTGTATATGGTCTGCATGAGTCTCATTCAGAACTCATGGTAAAATCCAACTTGCAAACAGAAAGCCAATAATCAATGTCTGCCACATCAAAATATCATCATCATCATCATCATCTTAAGAATCTACCTGTTATTTATTGAACATTTACTCTTAGGAATGATACTTTCATTTTCACAAAAACCCAATGAAAAAAGTGACATCATCATTATCTCATACACATTTAACTTACGATAATTTTAATTTTAAAAGTAAATTTCCTCACCCCCATTCATTCAACAAGTATTTAATTTACACCTATTTGTTGTTAGATTTTCATCTAGGCATTAGGGATACCAAAAAGAAACAAAATAAAAACACCTAAATTTCACACCTAAATGAGGGGAGCCCTCTGGTATAGACGATACTTATGAACAAAAATAAAACCAGGGAAAGTAAAAGAGAGAGATATTGGCAGGGCTTCTAAATAAGTCTCATTTCCTTACCCAACTTCCTTTCTCTCATACTCACAAACCACATACACAGGAATGCAGTTTCAGTTTATAAGTGTGTTGATCTCCTTTCTCTATTTTTTCCTCCCAGCAAATAATTCCCTTTTAAATGGTTAATTCTGTCAATTTGACCCTGAGTATTCATCCTTAATGCAGGACTGAACCAAATGAAAGGAGACCAACTCTCCTTTCCTGGCCATTTCTGAAAAACTTTATCCACCATCCATGGTGGCAATGATCACAGAGTAATGACTTCCAAAAGCAAAAGGCCAATCCTGCCTTCAAGTATTTCTGCCAATTGATGTATTTTGGGGAAGAAATGTCGCTGTCTTTGTAATTCCTTTTTATGGGGGGAAGAAATGATCTTATTGAATACTGGCTATTCAAGCCAGAGCCTTCAATGTTGAAGGAATGCAAAGCATAAACTGACTTCATTTGGGACATCTACAATAAAAGCTTAGGCAATTTTTCTTTAACTTTTGTGGCTATCAGAACACGGGTGAAATTTGACACAAAGGGTCTGGTTTGGAGCCCATGTGCTTTCATTTTTACTTTTTAAAGGTCCCCTTTATCATATTGCGCAACCTCAACATGATAAAAACCATATTGGAAAAATCCCGTCTTCATTTAAGAATCTTCCCCTGCCTAAGCCATGAATCTGGTGAGGGTTCAGATGATGGTATTACTGCTTGCTGTATTTTTATCCATTCTTTGTGAAGCTGAGAAAGAATCTGCCCCAGCTTTCCCTCTGGAAATAGCAAATTAGACATTTATCAGTCTAGTAAGTTGGTTTAATGGTTGGGCAACCCCGATTTATCGTTAATAGAATATAAATTCCATCTGGTGAGGAATTTTATGACTTTTCTGCTATTATAGTCAGCATCTATAAAAGTACCTAGCACATAGTAGGTAGTTATATATATATATTTGGTAATTGAATTCATGAGCTTCAGTTTACTTTTCTAAGGCACTCTAAGTAAAGACAATATCTATCCTCAGGGTTCATTCTGAGGGTTGAACGAAATCAAATGTCAGAGCTTGTTTATATTCCCTGCTATATTTTGCTTCAAACATTTGTTACCTCCTTAATAACTCAATATCATCTGTCGTCCTGATACCTCAGTGTTTTATCTACAAACATACTTTTCTCTTTAGCCATTATTCCATGCAACTGAAAGCATGTCTGTGAACAAATTTTTTAAGGTACTTTCGATATTAACAGACAAAAAGGGAGAGATTGAGTATCATTTATACTTTGATACATATTTTGATTCACCCTAAAAAGACACTTTTTAACACAGCCGCTGAAGAGAAAATAAAATAATCAGTCTCCTAAGAGAGTGAGTTTCTGACTGCTGCAAATTGCAAGCAAAGAGTACACAGTCATAGGATTATGCTGTGGTATAGTCAAGTGGAAAACCAGATGCTGGATATTGGGTAAGATTAACATCTGTTCTAATCACTAAATTAAAACAAAAATATTGCTTTTTAGTCTGACTCATGTTTTAAATACCAAATTTATATTAGGCAAGTTATACCTCAGTATTGACTCAGTGAAACTAAATTAGTAATCGTTATAATAATTTTCCATCTCTTCTGCTTCCTACATTGAAATTATAGGTCATACACTCACAATACTACAAATTACTGCTTTTCCCATGAGCAAGTTGTCTCTAGTTTATTAGGCACCAAATTTTCCCCCACTAAATTCTTCAACTTTTGACTGGTGGTGATAATGCCCCAGGAATTCTCTACTAAAAATAAAAATCCAAAACATTGGTTCTATTAGTGAGCTCTATTATGTAACTTCTCATCCTAACATCCATATTTACTTCTAATTTATTTCATGAGAGCAATTCAGAATTTTATCATTTCAAATACTTCCTATGCAGGTGATTCCTTCATAACTATATGAGAGTAAAAAGATTCCATAATTTTTAATTTCTTGCACATAAACCCTCATTATATTTTCTTCTCAAGAAATTGTTGGAATTTGCTCAACATTAAAAAGAATTAATTGCCTAATGTATTAAGGCAATTAAACAAATCATTTCATCCTATGAATAACAATGAATATCGTTTCAGGGTAACAAAAATGAAGGCAAGGGAAGTGAAAGAAAAATGGAAGCTTATGAAGATAGTTACTCAGTTTGTGCTTATAATATGTTAATGTCTATTATACAGATGGCGAAAGAGAAGTACAGCCAAAATATCTAACACCTTTAAGTCAAACCATTAGTAAATACTAAAACAAGATTTGAAATTCCTGTGTGCTTGATTCCAAAGCACACATCTCCTGCAGTTTTAGCTTGGTATGGATACCACAGAAGAGGAGCTACAAAATTTTACACAGTCGGAGATACTTTTTCTATATAAGTGTATGTGGAGTGAAATAATTTGATATAAATACCCTTCCATTAAAAGTAAAACAAAACAAACAAACATTCATAATATTGTGTTACCACCACCACCATATATTACCAAAACTTCTCCACAACCACTGAATTATGTATTTGAATGTAGTTAAAAGAGGGGATGTTAGATGGTATATATACTACCAGGATAAAAATTTACCAAAAAAAAGAAAAAAGAAAAGAAAAACAGGGTCTTCCAGGGAAGATGGCAGAGTATGGAGCTCCAGTACGCAGTCCTTCCACCAAAACAACTATTAAGCCAGAGGAACTGTTTGAAACAACTATTTTGAAACTCCAGAGGCCAAAAGAACACTGTAAAGCATCCAAGGAAGAGTGGGAGGAAAGGTTGATAAATTACAGTAAAGAGCTATAAATTGTTCTCTTCACACAGCAGCTACCAGTGCCCATGCCCTATGGCAGGCTGCCACAGGACCCAGCCCCTGACTAGTGGCTGGCCATGGGTGATGACTGATCATAGCTTTTAATTAGCTAATTTGGCTCTGGCTCTGAGGGCAGCTATTGTTTCAACCCAGCACAGACAAAAGGGAGTTTTTGGGTTTTTGTCTTGTTTTTTAATTAATTAGTTTATTTATTTACTTTAAAGAAATTTTAGATTGCATAAATGTTACATAAAAAATATAGGGGATTCCCATATGCTCCACTCCCTCCCTCTCCTGCACTTTCCCACATTACCAACATCCTTCATTAGTGAAGTACATTTGTTACAATTAATGAACACTTCCTCAGGGCTATGGGGGAAAGTTAGCTGAAGGGCTGCACTTGCTGGGCAGACCAGGTAAGCTCAGCTTTAAGGAGTCATAGTGACGTTTTTGGCATCCTACCCTACTCCTTCCACCGGGCACTTTGGAGCCAGTCTGTATCCCCTTTGTGGCTTCTTGGCCTTGTTTTGCTTGGGGAAGACTGCATTGGGAAGGTTCTCCCTGGGGTGACTTTTCTCCTAGAATTTGTCCTCCAAGCAAAAGCAGTGTGAGACAATGAAAGGAGTGCAAAAATCTATAGAGGTGGACAGTCTGGGACAAAGGCTTGCCGGCCTCAGATATCAGGGAGAGGGATGTTTGTCCCCTGGGAAATAAAGGGAACAACCAAACTTCTATAGATCAAACTCCTGTAGACATGGGAACTCCAGAACAGTGAAAAAGCAAAAGCCCAGTATAACACAGAGACCCAGTAAGACAGGGAAAACCCTGCACAGTGCATTTGCCTTGGGCAGACCTTCCTGATAGAAGGGCTGAAGCTCAATAAAATCTCTGTCTTATCACCAGCTGGTTACAAAACCAAGAAATAGACATCCTAGAGAGTATATCCCAGAGTTAATGTTTTAAAATATTAGAATGTACAGTGTGCAACAAAAAAGTACAACACAAGCAAAGAAACAGGAAATGATGGCTCATCTCAAACAAGAGAATGAAAATATAGAAAGCCCCAATGAAGAAGATGAGAATATGGACATACTGAATACAGTCTTTAAAAAATTACCTTAAAAATGCTTAAGGAAATGAAGGAAAGTACAGAGAAAGAATTACAGGATATCAGGAAAACAATAAATGAACAAAATGAGAATCTAAGTAAAGTGATAGAAACTTTATAAGGGAACCAAACAGAACTATCAGAGTTGAAGACCACAATAACTAAAATGAAAAATTGCCATTGAATTTCAAGAGCAGATTGGAATCACCAGAAGAAAAAAAAAAAGAAAACAGTAGACTTGAAGACAAGATATTTGAAATGAGTCATGCTGAGGAACAGAAAGAATAGAAGAAACATTAAAAGCAAAAATTGCCTAAGACAGCCATGGGACATCATCAAGTGTACCAATATCTGTGTTATGGAAGTCCCAGAAGGAGAAGAAAGAGAAAGGGGCAGAAAGAATAGCCAAATAAATAATGACCAAGCACTTCCCAAACTTAGAAAAAGATGCAAATATGCACATCCAAGAAGCTCAGAGAACACCAAGTAGGATTAAAATGAAGAAAAATACACCATCCCTATCATATATTGATTACACTATCAAATGTAAAGGACAAGGAGAGTGTTCTGAAAGTTGCAAGAGAAAAGCAATGTGTTAAATACAAGGGAGTCCCAAGAAGATTGAGTGCTGATTTCTCATCAGCAACCATGGAGGCAGGAAGGCAGTTGGTTTAAATATTTAAAGAAAAATACATGCCAACCAAGAATTTTATATCTGGCAAGACACTCTTTTAAAATGAAGGAATGATTAAGATACCTTCAGAAAAACAAAAGCTGAGGGAGTATATCACCACTAAACCTTCCCTACGAACAATGCTAAAAGGAGTTCTTCATATTGAAATGAAATGCCACTAGAATTGGTTCAAAGTAGGCTAAAAAATAAAGATCTGCAGTAAAGGTAATCATTTGAGTAATTATAAATGCAGTATTTTTATACTGTATTGTTTGGTATGTAACTCCACTAACTCCACTTTTTTACTTCCAACATATGCTAAAATGCAAATGCATAAAAAGCAATGGTAAATCTGTTTTTGGACATACAATGTACAAAGATAAAAAGGGTAACAAGTACAAAAAATGGTGGGAGGACAGATAGGTATAAGGAGAGTATATGTACATGCTATTGAATTTAAGGTGGCATCAAACCAAATATAATTTTTATATATTTAGAATGTTAAGTTTTAACCCTATGCTATCACAAAAAAAAAAACAGATGAAAATAGAAATTGCGATAGAAATGAGAAGACACTCAGTATGGTACAACACAAGAAAGCAAATAAAAATAGTTTTAACAGAAGTGAGAGACAAAAAAGTTATGACTTCTAAAGGGTAAATAGCAAAATGGCAGAAGAAAGACCTATACTATCAGTAGTGATTTCAAATGTCAATGGATTAAACTCTCCAGTCAAAAGGCAGAGATTGATATAATATGGATAAAAAATTCATGACCCAGGAAGTAATACAGAAGAATTTCCATTGCCCCTCAGCACCCCCTTAAGAATAAGGGCATGAACTCTCTGAAGTGGGAGTTGAGGCAGGTTAGTACAGGGAAATGAGGAGAAGACGAGCCACAACATGGCCAAAAAACAACATGGCCAACAGACAACATGGCCACGAGACCCACTGAGGCCTTGTCCCTGACCTTGAGGTTGGGACTCTTTCTGGGGCCAAAGGGAGGCCCTGGATATTCCAAACAGGCCTCACATTGGAGGGGTAACTAATAACAGCTAATAACAGCTGGGCCCCTCCCCTTAGCATTAGCAAGTAGAGGAATAATTAACAGTTTAAAAGGTGACCACACAAGCCAAAGCCCACTCTGTCTGCCTAGAGGAACCTGCATCAAATCTCAGTGAGTATTTCCATCCTTCTCTCCCATTTCTCAGCAAGTTCTTTTCTTTTTCCCCATTTCCCAATAAATTCTTTTTACTGGCCTAACTAAAAAAAGAAGAAGCATGACCCTTCCCACAAAAGCGCTAATAAAAAAAAAAAGAAAAAAA
The DNA here is from genome assembly GCA_029593785.1 of Cabassous unicinctus. Lineage (NCBI taxonomy): Eukaryota > Metazoa > Chordata > Mammalia > Cingulata > Chlamyphoridae > Cabassous > Cabassous unicinctus. The sequence goes on from JAQZBX010013595.1 coordinate 13,626, forward strand.
TCAGAAATAAAAAACACATATGTATAAAAATACATGACTCAATTATATGCTCCCTGCAAGAGACCTTAAAATCAAAGATACAAGAAAGTTGAAGGTGAAAGGATGGAAAAAATACAACATTAAAGTATTCACGAAAAGAGCTGGATGGCTATATCAATATTGGATAAAATTAACTTTGTCAGAAACAATTATGAGGGATAAAGATGGTCATTACAAACTGATAAAGGTGGCAATTCAATAGGAAGATATAACAATTATAATTATATATGCACTTAACAGCAGACCCCCAAAATATATGAAGCAAATACTGACAGATTTGAAGGGAGAAATTGAAAATTCTTCATCAATAGTAAGAGACTTTAACACACCTCTCTAAATAATGGATAGGGCATCCAGTCAGAAGATCAGTAAGAAAGTACTTGAATGATACACTAAACTAACTAGACTTAACAGCTATATATAGAACACCGTACCCAATAGAAACAGAATACACATTCTTCAGGAGTGCACATAGATTATTCTTCAAGAGGACCATATGTTGGGTCACAAAATAAGTCTCAACAAATTTTAAAATATTGAAATAATAAAATGCATATTCTCCATATACAAAGGATTGTAGCTAGAAATCAATAACAGAAGGAGAAAGGGAAAATTCACAAATATGTGGGAATTAAACAACATGCCTTAAACAACCAATGGGTTAAAATTGAAATCACAAGGGAATTAAGAAATATCTTGAGAATGAAAACAAAACTATAACATACCAAAGTTTGTGGGATGCAGCAAAGGTAATGCTGAGAGGGAAATCTATAGCTTTAAATGCTTAAGTTAAAAAAGAAGAAAGATTCAAATATGACACCTAAGCTCAAAACTAGAAGAACTAGAAAAAGAAGAACAAACTAAATCCAAAGCAAGTAGAACAAGGGAAATAACAAAGATTAGAGTGGAGATGAATGAAATACAAAGCAATAAAAACAATAGAGAGAATCAACAAAACCAGAAGTTGGATCTTTGAAAAGACCAACAAAATCAACAAAAGTTTAGCTAGATTAAGAGAGAGAGAGAGAGAGAGAGAATAAAAATAACAAAAATCATAAATGAACACAGGATATTACCAATGACCCTGCTGAAATAAAAAGGACCGTAAGTGGAGAATATGAACAACTGTATGTCAATAAATTAGGTAACCTAGGTGAAATGGACAAATTCTTGAAACAAACAAACAACCTACATTGACTCCAGAAGAAATAGAAGATCTCAACAAATCAATTACTAGTAAAGAGATTGAATCAGTAATCAAACACTTCCCAACAAAGAAAAGCCCAGGACCAGATGGCTTCACAGGGGAATCCTACTAGAGATTCCAAAAAGAATTAATTCCAATTCTTTACAAATGTTTCCAAAAAATTGAAGAGAAGGAAACACTCTTTATCTCATTCTATGAGGCCAATATCACCCTCATACCAAAACTGGATAAAGATACCACAAAAAAAGAAAATTACAGATCAACATCCCTGATGAATATAGATGCAAAATACTCAACAAAATACTAGCAAACCAAATCCAACATAATATTTAGAGAATTATTCACCATAATCAAATAAAATGTACCCTTTTTACGTAGGTTGTTCAACATTTTTTAAAAATCAATTAATCTACTACACTACATTAAGAGAAGGAGAAAAAAAAAAGACATGATTAACTCAATAGACACAAAAAGGCATTTGACAAAATACAGCACCCTTTCCTGATTAAAAACATTTAAAACACTAAGAATAGAAGGAACCTTCCTCAACAGGATAAGGACATATTTGAAAAACATACAGCTAAAATATTACTTAATGGTGAAAGACAAAGTTTTCCCTCAAACATCAGGAAACAACTGGAAAAGGATGTCCACCATCATCACAGTTATTCAACATTTTACTGGAAGTTCTTACCAGCGCAATTAGGTAAGAAAAAGAAATAAAAGGCATCCAAATTGGAAAGAAGGAAATAAAACTTTCCCTAATTGCAAATGATATAATGCTACATACAAAAAATCCTGAAAAATCCACAACAAATCTCCTAGAGCTAATAAATGAATTCAGCAAAGTGGTGGGGTACAAGATCAGCACCAAAAAATCCAAAGTGTTTCTCTAAACAAGCAATGAACAATGAATGAATAAGAAGATATCAAGAAAAAGATTCCATTCACAATAGCAACTAAAAGAATCAAATGTCTAGTAATAAATCAAACTTAGGATTTCAAGGACTTGTACACAGAAAACTATAAAACACTGCTAAAATAAATTAAAGACCTAAATAAATGGAAAGATATTCTGTGTTCAAGGATTGGGAGACTAGATATTGTTAAGATGACAATACTACCCAAAGCAATTTATAGATTCATTGGAATTTCAATCAAAATTCCAACTATCTTCTTTGCACACATGGAAAAGCCAATAATCAAATTTATTTGGAAGGTTAGGGGTTCCTAAATCGCTAAAGCCCCCTTGAAAAAGAATGAGGGAACAGATGTGGCTCAAGTGGTTGAGTGCCTGCTACCCACATAGGAGGTCCTGGGTTCAGTCCCCAGTGCCTCCTAAAAACAAAACAAAACAACAAAAAAAAAACCAAAAAGCAAACACATGGAAAACCAAGTCAGGGGAGCCAGTGTGACTCAGTGGTTGAATGCTAGCTTCCCACATACGAGGTCTGGGGTTCAATCCCCAGCCCCGGTATCTAAAAACTAAAACAAAACAAAACAAAGATGAATGAAATTGGAACTCATACTTCCTAATCTTAAGGTTTCTTACAAAGTCACAGTAAACAAAACAGCATGGTACTGTCAAAAGGATAGACATCTAGACCAAGGGAATAAATTGAAAGCTCAGAAATCAGTCTTCAAATTTATGGCCAACTGATTTTTGACAATGTGTCAAAGACTACTGAGTTGGGAAAGAACAGTTTCTTCAACAAATAGTTCTGGGAAAACTGGATCTCCATTTGGAAAAAAAAAGAGGATCCCTATCTCATATAAATGTAGGAAACATCAGGATCCTGTGGTAGGTGATGGATTCTTAGACTTTATGGATTGGAAAACTCAAAGCACAAGGATCAAAAGAAAAAATAGGTAAATGGGACTTCATGAAAAGCAACTGTGCATCAAAGGAATTTATTATGAAAGAAAGTAAAAAACAACCTACACAATGGGAGAAAATATTTGGAAGCCACATATCTGATAAAGGGTTAATATCCAGCGTATATAAAAAAATCCTTCAACTTAAAAACAAAAAAATCAAGCATTCCAATTAAATGAGGGCAAAAGCCTTGAATAGTCCTCTCTCCTAAGAAATGACCAGAAAGCATATGAATAGTTACTCAACATCATTAGCCATCAGGGAAATGCAAACAAAAACCACAATGATACCATTTCACACCCATTAGAATCGCTGCTATTAAAAAAAAGAAAAGAAAAGAAAAGAAATTAACAAGTGTTGGAAAGGATGTGGAGAAAGTGCAGTTGCTGTGGAAGACAGTTTAGCAGTTCCTCAGAAAGCTAAGTATAGAAGTACCAAATGACCCAGCTATCCCACTACTAGGTAGAAACTCAAAAGAATTGAAATCAGGGTCTTGAATAGATATTTTCACACAGATGTTCATAGCAGCATTGTTCACAATGGCCAAAAGATGGAACGAACCCAAATGTCTGTTAACCAATGACTAGATAAAAAAATGTGGTATATACATACAAACAGTGAACCCTGATATAAACTATGGACTATAATTAATCATACACTTATAATAATATTATTTCATAAGTTCTAACAAATGTACCACACTAACGAAAGTGCTAATTATAAGTAAATCTGTAAGTGGGAGAGAGGGTATATGGGAACTTTGTATTTTTTGCATGATTTTTCTGTAAACCTACAACTTTTCTAATAAAAAATGAAAGTCTGTGAGATTAAAATATTGGCTTATAGGGATCAAAAGACTCATGTCTCTAAAATAGAAAACTGTTCAATCCCCTTTCAAAGTCATCTTACTATGCTGAAAGGCCCAAATGAGCAGAAGACGTTAACATAGTGAATGAGAAGAGTAAAATGTTGGTTTATAAGGTATCAGACTGTGGTGACAAGATCGTGGGACTAGAATGCAGGGTAAGGCTACAAATAACCACATGTTTTTTAATTGTTTGTTTGCAGCACACAAAAAAAGATCTCTCTTTGTGTTTCATGCTGCATTTTTAAAAACTGTAAGGTAATAATATTACATCGACTTGTGGTGAACTTCCCAGTTAAACTATCTCTGAAAATCACCATGTAATTGTACTATCAAATAAATATTCAATAGAATTAGCTATTAGCCAAATATATTAAGTTAAATGATGAATGAAAGTATAACATAATCTTGTCCTGGTTTATATGTTCTCCTCTCCTTCTTTCCTTCTTTCCTTCCGTCTGTCCTACTTTCTTTCCTTTTTACTTTTCTTCTTTCCTTCTTCCCTTCCTCCCTTCATCCCTTCCTTCCTTCAATAAGTCGTTCCTTCATTCAACAAATATTTATTGAAGGTTTAACTATCGCCTGACACTCTTTAGGGTGTTGGGGAGATATTGGTTTACAACATAATGCATTCTACCCAGGAAGAATAGTTGAGCAATAAACAATATGATAAATAAGTAAATTACATTGTATGTTAGAAAGGATTAAGTGCTAAGAAAAACAAATAAAGCAGGGTAAGGAGGAACTGGTATAGGGGGAAAATTACAATTACTGTTAGGGAAGACCTTATCAGAGCAAACACTTGAGGATGAAGGAGTTAGCCAGATAATATCTAGGGGATGTATGTCCCAGGCAGAGGAAACAGCTACTGAAAAGACTCTAAAGGGAGAGCATGGCTACTATTTGGAAGTATTCAATAACAGCTTTCTGGATAAGCAAATGGAAACACTTTCTTAGGGGAAATAATAGATTTGTACATAATACTGACAGATGCAAAGATAATTAAGACATCTTTTTTATTATTATTACTAAATTGACATAATACAGGACCAAACTACTCAAGCTTTTAACAAAGAATTGGGCTTGGGTTATTAACTTTAAAGGACAAACCAACTGCCATGATCTTGAAGGATATTTTATTTCCTTAGGAAACCTCTTTTCTGACACATCTCTGCCACAGAATATTTATAAGCATTCTGTGCCATTTTATTTCCCCATGCCACTTATTTATTTACTCTTTCATTTATTGACTAATTCAACCACTATTTCCCAATCATTTGTAATATTATATTTTGTGTGCTAGGAGCAAGAGAGTTATAGAAAAGCATCATATGTAGCCTCTGCCCTTGATGGCATTAGGGCAGGAACAGAAGGAGCATCCACAGATTACTATAATTATAAACTAGATCATCGTTGGCTCTTCTGAATTCCTATGCAGTGTAGCAATAGATACAGCTTCCAAAAGGAGGTGATATTTTGTCTGTACCATAAAGGAACAATAATGTTTGGAAATGCAGAAATGACAGGACATTCCAGGCAGAAAAGAAAAGCAAAAGTCCAGAGGTAGCGTTCTGCATACCACTTCCGAGGGACTTGTGATGAGCAAGAGGATTTGATAAATTAGTGTACATGCAAGTTGTCTATGTAGTTTTGGGTGGGAAATTTTGTGTAATATTTTGATACATATCCTTCTTTCCAATGCATTTTCCTTAAGTTTAAAATCATAGGCATGCATTATTGCTGATACTTAATATATCCAATAGGAGGAATTAAATATACCAAAGAGATAATTCCTCATGAAACTGTTTTATTCATAATGGTACCTTGGGAAGGTTTGTTCATGTACATTATAAAAATGAGAGTTAAGAAGTTGCAAGTTCAGACTGCATAAGATAAATCTATTTTGAAATTTTAAATTATGATCAATAAATAAGTACTACATTTTATGACTCAAATGCAGCCTGTGAATCCAAACTGAGCAAAAGGATAGACATGTACAATGTCAGAAATAGAGTTCCTGGGGTACTTAGCTTTGGGGTAGGAAATTTATTAATATAAATCATAATAATGCAAACAACTATAGCAGCTTTCATGGCTTCATCACTTACAAGGTGTCATATTAGATATAATACATAATAATAGTACTCTCTTACTCTCCATATATTGATTTAGTGAAAATTAAATCAGTATGACGATATTTAATCTGAAAAATACAATTAGTAGTAAACAATTAGTAGTATTGTCAGACACAAAGCAGGACTCTCACTCTTTCTGGACTTGAGCATAAGGTCTCAAACTGAGGTCTGTCTAGATATGAAACCCCTCCTTTTTCCTAGAAAAATCTCTAGAATTTTGAAGTCAGAATCATTTTTACTTTCCTTCACACCTCGCACAATACCTAGCCCTGTACTTTGCATAATGGTTAGCAAATAAATGTTTATTAAATCAATCTAGATGAATAAAAATATAATTAAAGGATAAATGCTAGGCTGATGGATGAACTGATATGTCTAAACTATGTGCACCAAGAGCAGCATATTTTGCTTAATGTAAAATATAATCCTTCAGAAACTCATGTCAAGATGAGAGATATAAGGCAAACAAGCAATCTCTGCAGAAGGAAAATAACAGGGTAGATTCAGTTCACAAGATTTAGAATATGGGGCCTAGAAAAACTCAGGTCCAGTAAAGAAGTATAAAGAATTGGGTGAATGGCTACTATTTGTCAGGGCATGAGTATAGGCTTTAAGAAACTTATAATTATCCTGAGGACTCACAATTAACATATCTGAAAGAGTCACGGTACCATTAATCGATCAAATGGTGTGATTCTGTTTATTAGTATTTATTTGTATATGTACACATTACATTACTTTGATATACCCATATCTTTACATATTTATTAAGTATGTATTTTTATCTAGCATAAATGTATGCATGTATTCATGGAAGTGACAGTTTTATACTGCTTTATCCAACTGAAATTGCAAAATTGCAGAGAAAATTAGATAAATTAAACAATCTAGATTCTCAGAATAAAGGGAAATTTGCATAAATTATAATTTAGCCATACAATGGAATAGTATGTTGTAGATAATGATTTATACAAATATTTTATGGCACAGTGGAGGGGAAATGGTAATATAAATTGCACATAGTGAGTTAAAATCAGACAGAAATACTGAGCAGAAATACATGGAAATATTAATAGTGGTTGCTTCTAGGTTGTGAGTTTGTGGATGATTTCATGCTTTAATGATTTTCTCTTCCTTCTTTCATATTACCTGCATTATCCATGCATCATTTTTTTAATCAAGAATAAAACATGAATTTTTAAAAAATATTTCTAAGTGGAGTTTTTTTAATAAAGTTTTTATTTACTGTCTATCACAATAATTGACATTTTGCACATTTTTGCTTCCACTAAATATTTTGTACAAGCAAGATTTTCTTGTACATGTTCTATCCCAGTTGCTTTTCTCTCCTTTCTCAGGACTTTTATATTGCCAAATGTTTTAAGGCAAATCTGAGGTCATCTGACCTCTTCTCCACTTGCAAACTCACTTTTCAAAATCATTGAAACCCTTAGAAGAAATCCAAACATTAAAAAACTATATAGAAAATTATTAAAAATATAAGAGAATTTCCAAGGACGGGACCATTTTCTTTTTAAAATATAAGAAACAACAGGAAAACACTACAAACATTTTTAATATATAATTTTCCAATGGCAAATTACTGTAATTTTGCATCATCTATATCATAGGAGGATCAAGATCATGGAAAGTTACCACTTATGTGGCAGTGTCTATATTAACATACTGTGCTGCATCAGCAAATGAAATAGGGATACATTTTGTCTGAATATCTAGTTTCTCTTTGTTGTCATTTCTCTATAATGCTTCTCAAAGTATGCCCCACAACATACCCATACTGAAATTATTTGAGATGTTTGTAAAAATAGATTATTGAAGTTCCCGCAAGTCCCAGCGAATAAACATCTCTGGTCTTGGGAAATGAGATTCTTACTCTCTTGGAAGTTTGACAAGCACATCTCCAGTTCCCTGTCTGCGCATACTCACCTCATCTTGAATAAACCTTCACCTAACCACATTGCCGTTAAGTGGGCTATGTAGAGCCCAGGAGTTTACTACTTCAAATTATCTTCTTAGATCCTCAACGTTTTTCATTAAAATGTCTCTGTAATTTGGACTCCGAGCTGGGGCTCTTTCTGGCGCTGGCGCGGCTCCAAGGCCATCCCAGCTATCGCTCCTCCACCTGCTCTGCAGAGATGGAAGAAGAGTGAGTCCAGCTCGAAGTCCGGCCAGCCTTGGCCTCCAGGCAGGAGAAAGACGGCACTGAGAAGCGAGGGCGGGGCAGGCGCAGCCTCCGAAGGAGCCCAGCCAAGTGCCAACACCTGAGAGACCTTGGACCGACCAAAGGGAGCAAAATCAAGGGTGCCGCCAATATCCGCGAACCACCGCAACTCCAGGGAGGAAACCGAGGGGCAGGCCCCAAAAACTGGAGAAGGAGGAAGAAGAGGGCACCTTGCAGGAGTCCTCGGAAGAGAAGCAGTGGCTGGACCGCCCACTCTCATCCCAAGGAGCAGTGTCCTGGGAGTGGGCAGCCTTGCTCCACTCCCATGGCCTCTGCCCCTTCCCCCAGGCCACACATGGACAACCCCTCCTGGGCACCCCCACTCCCAACCACGCCCTCTTCACACTACACAGTACACCAGTCACTGTCGTGACCCAGTGGGGGACAGTTTTCCTTAGGTTTTGGTTCCCAGACACCCTTCCTGCCCACACATATACCCACTTACGCTCCCGGACAAGGCTAATGTCCCACTTGGCTGCACCCTGTGCCTGCGTGTCCCCACTCCCTCAGGGTGGGGATATTGTTGTCTGGGATCCTGGTTTGGGGGCCCCTATTCTGTTTCTCCAATCTTCCCTCTGGCTCCCCATAAGGGAGTTTAGGGAGTTTGGGGGACTCCCGTGGCTTTAAAAGGGGCCCAAACCCATCTTACTCTGGAGTGCCCCATTCTGGCAGTGGCAGGTATGGCCAAATGGAGGGGGGTGCTCAGGCCCCCAAGTAACTCGTGTCCTTGTCACCAGATGGGACTCATACCTTCCTTTCTTCCTTCCCCACCTTACTTAGGCCCTGCAGTAGGTCGGATGGTGGCCCTTCCTTGGGGTGCAAGAAGGCAGGGGGTTTGAGTCTCCAACCCCTCTCCACTAGCACTCCAGCCCACCCTGCCCTCACCCTGGAATCTGAGTGTATTGCAGTAAAGAGAGGCTGAGCCACCTGTTGAACAGGTGCAGTTGAGGAGGCCCAGCTTCCTGTGGTGGCCACCCAAGGCGGGCTGGGGCCACCGGCCCAGATCTCTGCTTCTACTCTAGACCCATTTCCTCTTTGTTCTGATGGGGCACAAATAACAAGGAGCTAGCCTTGCCCACTGCCACCTCTCCTCTCCTCCCCACCCCCAAGGTTCTGGTTCCAGATTTCTCCTGTTCACAAACTACCTCTGGACAGTTGGGTTGCTTTTCTTTCATTCTTAAATGTCCATCATCACTGTTGCTGCTACCAGCGCCAAATGTTTACCCTCATGGCCTCACCCTGTCCTGCCCGTATTCCCCTCCCCTCCAGATACTTCACGGGGAATAGGGGTGGGTACAGCAGGCTGGGTTACTGACTACCCCAGTCCCAGGGTGGGGTGAGGGGACCCTGCCCCTAGGAGGTTGCAGTAGAGTGAGGAGGGGAGGCCCACGGTGACCTGAGGGTGGAGGGGCCACCTGCTCCCCTGTTCTGTCAGGGGAGGGGATAGGCATAATGAAGAAGGTAGGCACTGTATTAGTGTCTGCATTCTATTTTTTATTTCCAATACATTGTCTCTACTGATTGTTCAAAATCCCTCTGAGTTAAGTTTTCAATGTTATTAACCTTCTTGGTTTACAGAAGGAAAAAAAGAGAGACAGAGATTCAGCCTATATAGAAAACATTTCCAGGGCCACATAGATTACAAAGACAAGCCTTTAAACAAGGACTCCTTTTCCTCACAGACAAAACAACAAAGAGAACACATCTAAAGTGGTTTATGAAGGAATGGGGGGAGAAGAGGAATGCTCTCAGATTTTAGAATGCTCTAAAGTTTTAGGACCTATGACTATAAAACATTATGAGTCATTAATATTTAGGAAGTATTTTGAGACTATTTTACCTGTCGTTTGTAACATAATGCTTTTCTGTGAGCCAAATTAATCTGGCCATTTTAAAACATGGTCTCAAAATTATTTGAAATGACTTGCATCAAAAGGTTGGCTATATGTTTCGTTCCCTTGAAGGCAGGCTCTATGACTCCTTGGTCAAGAGTATATGAAAAAATGTGACTATGCCAACTTATAGGCTTAAGTTTTAAAAACTTCCTACCTCCATATGTATTCTTGGTCTTGGAATCCAGCCACCAGGCAATGAAAAGGCCAAGCTGCCCCTTGGAAAGGCAGCTGACAGCCAGAACCAATGTTCCAGCCATGTGAGTGAGCATATTAGAGCCTGGATTCAGCCACTCTCAAGCTGCCCCAGCTGGGAACACATGGAGCAGAGAAAATCTGACCCTGCCAGGCCCTGGCTGAAATTTAGATTGTGAGACAAATAAACGGTTGTGATTGTTCATGCCACTTATTTTAGGTTGGTTTGTAATGCAACAGTTGATAAGCAGTACATATTTTATTTCTGGAAGTGAGGTGCTACTATGATGATAACGTAAAGCAGTGGCATTGGCTTTTGAGTCAGGTGAAAGGCAGGATCTAGAAGGTTTGAGGAGAATCTTAGTGAAAGCCTAAAGTGCCTCAGAGAGTGTAGTGAAAGACTAAAGGATTGTGAGACTATTAATGGGGTCTTATAATCAAGTAAAGAAAATAAGGAAGATATTATTGAAAATTGGAGGAAAAGATACTCTTGTATATAATGATGGAAATTTTGACCATGCAACCTATGGGTCATGTAGAAAAAAGAAAACGCACGTAACAAATTTGATGACCTAACTAAAGAAATTCTAGGCAAAACATTAAAAGTGACATATCCCCTCTTCCTCTTTCCTAAATAAAATGTGAGTGGAAAGAGAGATGAGCTAAAGAAGGAAATTTTCCAGGAAACAGGATTGGTTGAGTTTGAAAATATAACTGTGTTTCATTCTTGGTATCTCCTGAAAACAAGCCATTCTCAAGTTAAGAAATACTCTCAGGTCACAGATGAAATACAGAAAGGGACTATATGATCCTTTGTTCTTAAGATCGTAGAAAGATTGGAAATTCTTAATGGAAACTTTCAGAGAGAAAAAAGTCCCTCTAAGGATTTTAAGGGCAGGGCATGGCTCACAGATCTCTCTGTTAAGAAGCTTATGGGCATTAACCACAGAAGCTTTAATGGATGCTTAAGATAGAGGAAGGGTTTATATTGAAGAAATTTGTGAGTGTGGATTTTGTCTAATGGAATGGTTTATAATTTGATTTATAAGAAACCTATGATGTTGTTAAAGAAAATGTATCAGCTTGGACTAAAAGAGAGAATAAAGAATGAAAAGAAGCCTCTGGTCTCTCAAACATATATAGCAGAAGTGGCATTGAGAAGACAACTCAGTGGCAAACACAGATGACTTAGTTATGAACAAAGAATGGTTCAGTGGTAAAAACCAACAGCCATGAGGGAAGAGTCAAAAGTCTTGGACAGGGAAGCAGATGTGGCTCAAGCATTTGGGCGTGTGCCTAGCACATGGGAGGTCCCGGGTTCAGTTCCCAGTGCCTCCTAGAGAAGACAAGGAAGACAGTGAGCGGACCTGATGGCTGGCACAAAGGCTGGTGTGGCAAGCTGATGTACAAGATGATGCAACTAGGAGACACAAAGAGAAAACACAACGAGAGATACAACAAAGCAGGGAGAAGAGGTGGTTCAAGCGATTGAGTGCCTCTCTCCCACATGGGAGGTCCTGGGTTCAGTTCCCAGTGCCTCCTAAAGAGAAAATGAGCAGACACAGAGAGCACACAATGAATGGACACAGAGAGCAGACAGTGAGCACAAACCATGGGGAGGGGAAAATAAACAAATAAAATAAATCTTAAAAAAAAAAAAAGTCTTGGAGATCAACTCTAGGAAGCAGTACTGAGTACAAATCAAAGAACCCAACTGGACCAATGAATTACTCTTTAACAGTGACTTCAATGTGTCTCCTGTTTTCCATCTTTTGGAATAATAGCATCCATAGCAATTGTTCTCTCTCTCTTCCACCATTATACACTGGGTATATAGTGGGCAGGCAACACATCTCTTTAGCTCACAGATCTTTGAATGGAGAACCATATTCTAGGTGTTTGATGCAAGGAAACACATCTGGACTTGATTTAAATGATGAGATCTTGGACCTATGGCCTGAGGTTGATTCTATAGTGAGTGAAATTCTGTAGTATTCTTCCGGAAAATATAATTTGGCCAAAGGTGGATTGTGGTTATTTTAAAATGTGACAGAAAGTTCTTTAACACTTTTCTCATTGAGAGGTTCACTCGTGTCCCCTTTCCTGAATCAGGGCTCTGTTATTGCTTAACCAATTGAATATGAAAGAAGTGATGCTGTGTCAATATCAAAGCCGCCCAGGCCAAAAGAAACTGGAAGCTTCTACTCTTCATATCTCTTGGAATGGTTGCACTTGGAACCCAGACACTATGCTGTGAGGAAGCCCAAGCCACCGCATGAAGAAACCTAGGTGATGATCCAAATCAAACCCCAACTTGACAGCTACATGAGTGTGCTGGGAGGGTCTCCTGGCCCCAGTCAAGCCACCCCAGGTGACACTGTGAAAGGCACAAATGAGCTATACTTGTTTTGTCTTGCACAAATTACGTATTTTTTGAAAAAATTCAATGGTGGTTGTTGTTTTAAGCCATTATATTTGGGGCTGATTTGTTATGCAATAACAGAAAATAACAACAACCCTTCTGAATTTGAAATACATATATGTATGGATATATATGTGATCTCTCTCTTTTTTAGGCTTGCTGGGTTATGTTGACTATTTGCCATATTAGTCATAAGTAATGTAAACATAATTACCTGAAGTAACATGAGAAACAACTAGCAAAGCACTTGATATATTAATATTAAACAAAATGCACTTAAATGTATTTTCATATTAATTATGAATGTGAAAGAATTGAAGTAACTATTTTGTAGATAAGGTTTGTTTTCAAGATTGAAGAAGATGAAGAGACTATACAAAGAATGAAATTTAAGATTATTGTGTTTTCAGGAAAAAAGTCTCAACTTGTATATTTATATTTCACTCATAATTCTTTTCCTGAAGAAAATAAATGTTATGTGACACAGGATCATACACTTATCTTCACATGAAATCCGTTTTCAGGTAACATTTCATATAACATATGTGTCAATATGTGTTATTTAAAATTGATTTTAATCATTCTAAAAGACAGATTATTTGTTTCAGACAATATTTGATCAGAAAAAAGAGATTATTGGTGTCCTTGGAAGAAATACTTTCCAATATCACTGTTCTAAACTCTAATGCTGCATGGATATTTTAAAATAACTTTGGTCCAGTTAATAAAAAGAGCCCATTTTACAGTGTGGAAGATCTTACTGTTGAGTTAGCTGGAGTAGATTGAAGACTTAGTAACATAATCAAAATGCGTTTCCAAAAAGATTTCTCACTTCAAAAGTCTTGGATGTTAAAAACGAATTCTGGCACATGTGCCTACATCTATGGACACTGGAAAGCCGATTGAGCCATGTGAGCCCATCAGTTGACAAAAAAAACTCCTGAAGCTAACGACTGCCTTCATTGAGAGGCAGAGATTATCTTTCCTTTTGAACATCAGAATCACTTGGGAGCTCTTGAAAAAACAGATGTATGGACTTTGCACTATAGTAAGTAAGAAAGCAGTGGTGAGAACCAGACACTAGTAAACTTTAAAAACTTTCTGATGATTGTTTATTGTATGATTCTATTTATATAGCGTTCTTGAAATGACAAAATTATAGAAATGGAGAATATTGTCAGGGATTGGGGATAGGAGTGTGTGGGATTAGGGATAAGGAGGTGGATGTGGTTATAAAAGTAAAACGTGAAGGATCCTTGTGGTGGTAGAACTGTTCATTATCTTGAGTGTGGTGTAGATACATGTCTATAAATGTGATAAAACTGCAAAGTGTTAACTACCCACCTCCAAACACACACAGTGAGGACAAGTAAAACAGGTATCTGAATAAAATTGGTAGATTGTATCAATGTCAATATCCTGGTTGTGAGATTGTTCTACAGCCCTGCAAGATAGCATCAATGGAGGAAACTGCAAAAAGGATACACAGACTCTCTCTGCATTATTTCTTACAACTACATGTGACTCTACAATTTTCTAAAAATATAAAATTTAATTCAAACAAACAAAAAAAAAACGTCCTAGTGATTATCTATTTAAGATTGGACAACCAAGTGTGGTTTTCTAAACCATTAACATTTTTCAAAACTATTAACAAAAGTTTTCAGATAAGAGAGAAAATGGCTTAAGCCAGTGGTTTTCAGTGTATGAGCATCACTTGGAAACTTGTTAAAAATACAAATTCTCAGGCCCTAATCCAGACCCACTGGATCAGAAACTTGGGGGTGGGACTGAACAATCTGTGTTTCAACAAGCCCAACACATGCTGAACTTTTAGAAAAAGTAGCCTAAGGTTTTGTTTGGGAATAACTATTAAATATGTACGTGAATAGAGCCTTGCTACTCAAGGTTAGTTCACTGATCAGCCATGTCAGCGTCACCTGGAAGCTTTTTAGAACTACAGAGTCTGCACCCTAGGCTTATCGAATCCAAACTTGCATGTGAACAAGAGCCACAGTTAATTCATAGGCACATTAATGCTTGAGAAGCACCTGTCTTAGAGTATTTGCTGAGCATCTATTCTGTGCACTCCATCAAAATGCCTCTCTTTCTTGTGAGAGTGAAGCATTTGGTCACTGTCTTCCTGCTGGGGCAGGGATGTTGAGCAGGTTACCTCTGACCACACATAATAAGTAGCCTGGGTACAATTTGAGCTTATACAAGATATAAAAATACAAAAGGAAAGATCCTGTGGTCTGGGTTCCTCCAGAGCCTATGTTCATAAGCGTTGTGCTAAACTGCCCAGTTTTTCTTTGTCTGTTAAGGCCAGGTCCCGTGGGCCACTTCCGGTTTCCAACCATTTACAACAGAGAATGTCAAGAACTGCATACACACATGCCAGGGTCAGAATAGATATCATTATTCATTCAGGCAGCTCTGCCTGTATTACTATAAGAACACTAAGCTCATAACAGGAACCTCAGATCTACCACCCAGGATTTTCTGACTTCAGGATTGCAGAGTGTTTGCATGTTCTCCCCTTCTTCTCCAAGACCTCCCACCTCTCTTCACATGAGCATCACTGGGCACATACCCCAGTCTACAGAGCGCACATTAGCTGTAAACTAATACGGTTGGAGCTATAATTGATAAGGAAATTTCTGATTGTCCCCAACTGGATTTTCTGCATATTTATCTTCCAAACCACAATTCTGTGGAAGTGTGCAGGCAGAATTATCGGAATGCACAATTGACAGCATAAAAAATCATTTACCATTTTTGTGTCTAGGTTTTAAGTTCAAGAAAATAGCAAAATTCACTTTGAGTAGATGGCTTAGGGATTTCAGGGGGAAGGGTAGTTGCTTTTAATCTCTTTTCTGAATAAGTAGGGAGGCAAGGCTGGAAAATGTTTCAAAGCTGTTAGAAAATAGATTAGGGTTCTGTATATTTCATAAAATCCTTAAAATTGAACTGATAAATATATGAGGTTATAGCTTTAATAGCAAACCAAATTGTACTGGAGCAAAGT
>JAQZBX010013595.1:29626-39724 GCA_029593785.1 Cabassous unicinctus
TTTTTTTTTTTTTTAAGATTTATTTATTTATTTATTTATCCTCCCCCTTGCTGCTTGTGTTTGCTGTGTCCATTAGCTGTGTGTTTCTTCCGTGTCTGCTTATCTCCCCCTTGCTGTGAGGTCCTGCTGCATCAGCCCACCACGCCGCGCAGTGGGCCTGCTCTCACAAGGAGGCCCCTGGAAGGGGACCCGGGGCCTCCCGCATGGTAAACGGGGGCTCTATCGATTGAGCCACACCCGCTTCCTGCTGTGAGGTCTTGCTGCATCAGCCCACAGCGCCGCGCGGGCCGGCTGGCCTGCCCTCACAAGGAGGCCCTGGGAAGCGAACCCGGGGCCTCCCATATGGTAAACGGGAGCTCTATCCATTGAGCCACACCCGCTTCCCATGGGCTAGGTGTTCTATATGGCTTCTCTACTTTAGATCACACAGCTTTCCTATTATCATTTTCATTTTACAAAAGAGGAAATTGAAGCTCAGATACATGAAGTGACTTTCCCATAGTCACACAGCAAGTGTGTGGCCCAGACAGAATTCAAATCAAACTCTTTGATGACCAAAGGGAGGAAGGGCATAGAAAGGAGGTGGGAGGAATTCAGGAGTTAGTTGAAAAAGGAATGGACTTTAGACTCAGGTCAAAGAGTGCTTTCTAGCTTCAACACTTGTCCATTTTTAGTTGCACAGATGGTTCCACATGAGCTCAGTTTATCTTTGGAAAAGTAAGACTAATTTCTACCACCTATGCGAACTGTTAGACATTCCCATCCAATTACTGATGCAGCATAATGCCATTATGCATGTCAGTAAATGTGTTAGATTATTGTTGCTGTACATTTCATTTGTTACAACACTACACTATGCAAGAGACTCTCAGTCTTCATTGTCCATTGTATCATGAGCTACTGGGGGAAGCGGGGGTTGGGGGCGTGGGACTGACACCCTCAGGGTGAATATCATGGGTGGCAGGATGTAGGCAGAGATCTACTAACTTAAAGTAGTTCTCAGTTCACTAATTCTCATTTTAATTTATAGAATTTGTAGCAGCAATTCTCTTTTCCTCAGGATATAGATATAGAGCTATAAATATATAGATATAAAAATCACCCATCATGGTTAAAGATTTAAGAAATAATTTCCATGTGATGCTTTGAGAATTAATGAGCTAATATTTGTAATGATTTGAAGCAGCACTGCAACTACAAATATGGAGTGGTGTGGTCAGAGTTTTTTTATTACTGTATTAGGAAAATGATTTTCTATCCCATTTTATCTTGTTTTCTACACTTGAAAAATAGGTCTAATAATATCTGCCCTTTACTTGCCTCAGAGAAATGCTGCAAGGATTAATGAAATATGTGTAAAGAGCTGTAGGCTGGATAAATTAGGAGATCATCACCGTTATTCTATGAGTTGTTCAAATAAAATTTACAGGAGAACTATGACCCTTCCAACCTTTGTATATAAAGCAGACATGAGAATGCAGTCATAACGTGATTTTTAAGGAGGCTTTGCTGTTTAAATCAAGAGCTAAATGTCTAAATCTCAAGTACATCTGATACACTAAACAAAATCTAAGGAAAGGAATATGAATGAACACATGTAAGGACTGAGAAGCCAATAAAAGGATGATCACCAAATTCTCAAACTGATCCTTCAGTTTGCCACATACCCCTAGATGAGATTATTGTCATCAGATCCATGATTCTAGAGCCTTAATAAATGGATAATTGGGATTTTTTTTTCCACCTGGCATTCATCAAAATTAATTGAGATATTCATTCAACCTTTACACATCTGTTGCTTGGTTATGTGTGGGTAAAATGCCAGTTGATTTAATATTTCATTTTGCTTCCAGATGTTTTGGCATTGCATAGTTATAGACACTTAATTGTATTTAAAAATTCTCTGAGATCAATGCAAGAGAGTTCTAGTGTTTTCTCCCTTGTAGGCTTTAACTACAATAAGAACAGAAATAATATCCTTGTTATAAAGCATGAAACAGAATCTGCAATTTGCATCTACCTTGACCCCAGTACTTCAATAATAGGTCTGTATACATTCTAAAAATTTGTTCCATTTCATTGAGAAACCCAAGGCTGATTCCATCACAGGAGAGAAAGAGAGAAAGAGAGAAAGAGACTCGTCTGATAGGAAAGACTCTAAACAAAATGACAAAATCAATCTAGATACCCAAGTGGAGTCCATGTGATATTGAATTGGGTATATTCTATAGACATAGAAAGACAGACTGGGTGGGTATGTTAATTCCACAAAGTACTAGCTCAGTGACCTTGAGGAAATCATTTATCCTCTGTACACCTCAATTTTATAAATGGGGATAATATAACTTATGTACTTCATAATATTTTATCCTAATTGTATATGTAAAAAAAGTGAATAGTCAACTTGTCTTGTACAAATTACTTATGAAGGAGAGCCTCAGGTCAGGATTAACCTGGAACCTTTAAATGCAGAACCAATTCTTTGAGCTCTAAGCCATACTCATCGCCGGGGATCAATTTGCATGCTTTGGAGAAGAAAATCTCAGAAAGAGGAAAGGACAGGCAAGCAAGCCATCAGGCATCTTGCTCCTTGAATAGTGTGGAAACATGCACATTCTAAATTCTACTTTTACTCATATGCTGATATTCTCCAAGGTATTTACCAAAATGATGTCTGCATGATTTATGAGTGTTTGACACTGTTCAGATAGCTTCTAGAAGGCAAAAGAACCACTCAACAAATTTTATGGTGATATGTAATATAATCAACAAATGCCATCTATTGTTATTGTTACCATTGTTACAGTCCATATTACTAGAATCAATCTGGTATATTTCTGTTCTTTCAAAATTAATATTGGTTAAGCACATTCTAATTAAGTATTCACAAAAAGCCTTAGGGTTGCAGGATGATTTTGCACTGTGTAGCTGAACCATCTTGAGGAAATAACCTTTCTGACCTTTGGATAAAGCGTATAAAATATGGGATAATAATACCAATCTTGGCCTACTTCATTTAGTTATTTTGAGACTTTAAGGTAGTAAAGAATAAAGAATCAGTTATAAAGAATATAATGCCATTACTGAGATGTAAGGAATTTCTATTACTAGCAGAAATGAAATCTTGAGGCCAGAGTTTTCCTTACCTGGCAAAAACCTCAATTTTGTGAATAAATTTTTCAAAATGTCATTCACCTTGCTAGGTTCACTGAGATTTAGGGTTTTGTCCTCAGCTTTGCAGGAAATGAAACTTTAATCAGTCAGCATTCCTTAAGTGAATGTTGCTTCAGCACAGACATGAATTAGCCAAGTTATCAGAGGACAGTGCATAACAAGAAGGCTACTTTGTTAATTTACAATAAAAATAAAATGTCTGCTGAAAGTCTTACAGTATGGGATACTGGTTGTGGCACTTTGAGTTTATTTTTGTGAATCCCCAAAAAAGAGAAGGATTATGTTTGTAAACTGGTCTGTTCCTCTGGGTGTGATCCCCTTTGACTGTATTAGATTCACCTGAGATGTCTTTGATTAAATTATCTGTTAAGATTAGAGTTTTGATTCGACCATGTTAGTGGGCATGACTCAGGGTTGTGTACCCATCCCCCCTTGGCGGACTGATATAAATGGACACTCACTCAAGAAGACACACGGAAGAGGAGAGAAGTTGGTCATTTCGGTCCTGCCGTGTGACAGAAAGGAGAAGGCTCAAACAGCTAAAGCCCCAGGAAGGGAGATGAGCCTGATAGTTTGCAGATGAAAAGAACAGAGCAGCTGAGCAGCTGCTAAAGCCTGGAAAGAAAGGAGCCCTATGCCAAACTGATACAGGAAGCCCTGAGAAACGAGCCCTATGCCAGCCTACAGTTGAGATCAGAAGAAGATGGGCCCACGGAGCCTCAAAAAGAAGAAGGATGGAGAGACCAGGCAGAGATCGCCTGCCATCATTCTTCAACACGTGGCAGCTGACTTTGGTGAGAAAGCAGCCTTGAGTTGGACTCTTTAGGGCCTTGTAACTGTAAGCTTTTACCCCAAATAAATACCCTTTATAAAAGCCAACAGATTTCTGGCACTTTGTATCAGCACCCCTTTGTTTGACTGGTTAAGGCAGATGTTTGACTTAGAGAGATTCAAGTTCAAAGCCTAGCTCATCATGCATTGGCTGTGAAGTCTCTGAAGCTTAGAGACATACAATAGCTTGCCCCATTTTCTCATTCATACATGTTGACAATGGGATTCCCAACCACACACAGAGTTTTGTAAAGCACATGGGTGAAACAGACCCCCAAAAAATGATGGAATAGTAGCTTTTATAGCTGTTGTTTGGATCAACACATTTTATTGCAGCTCTTTCTAAAATTCAATAATATAATCACAATAAGATGGCTTGAAAAACATGAAGAGAGAGCAATGAGAGACATACGTAATTTAAATCTTGGATAATCTTATGTTCTGATTATCTATTTAGTACTGGGGCATGGTTGGGACCCAGAAGAACGTTTCATGCTTGATCTTTAGATCGGAGCATCTCTCTTTCTGGCAGTGCCTGGAAGGCCCCACTCTGGTCGCTAGCTCTGTGAAACTCTTATGCCTGTTCATATGCTTCTCTGATAGTAATACAAGGGATTTAGCCATAGAAAAATTTGATCTGGCCTGAGAACCATTTTATCTTTCAGAAGGCAACTTTATTGGGTGAAATCCTAGAAATGCAAATTATAGTATCAACCTCTTTCCTTTGGGAGGCACCTTCACTTTATTCCACTCTTAACAATGATGAGTACTTACCACATTCTTACTATATGCTACACATAGAAATCTTGCTGATGGCTTTATATGCATCATTTATTTCAATGTCCATCCTACACTTTACAGGTGATAAATTGTTTCACGAAAGTGATATCCAAGATATAGTAACAATCTTTAGTGTCATCATATCTCAAACTAATTATCTCAAATGAATTGAGAAGGCAGAAGTTCTTAAACAATTTGGTCTGAAGCCTGCTTTACACACTTAAAACTTATTGAAGAACCCAAACACAGGTTTTATGTCTTTATTAAAGCATTGTTATTGAATCATACCTCAAAATATTTACCATATTAGAAATTAAAAATAAAAATTTTTTAAAACACAAGGATATTCCAACATACATTCCATTAGCTCTTAGAGTACTGATATCAACACTGCATTCTCACTTGTGAGATCATGTGAATGAAAAGAGCAAATAGAATCTTAGTATTATGAAAATAGTTTAGACCTTATGGAACCCCTCAAAGCATCTCAAGGACACTAAAGAGAATATAAGCATCATAATTGAAGGTATGCAGTAACTGATGCCGCAACACCAGGAATTGAAATGGAAGCCAAGTCTTATCTTAATTTCAACTCCACCGTTGGGCTAGAGGGTGACCTGACCCAGCACTGAAATACCAGGTGGGTGAGGGTGGAATTGGTGCCTATTTTTAGGCCCAGCCTTTAAGTTTTAGAGTAGGGATTCCTGTAATCAGAAAACGTGCTGCATTTTCATTCTTTTGGCTTTGCTGCCTTGTAATCTAAATGTCTCTGGAAAACTGCACTCTCACTTGTGAGATCATGTGAATGAAAGAGGCAAATAAAATCTTAGTATTATGAAAATAGTTTAGACTTTATGGAACTCCTCAAAGCATCTCAAGGACACTAAAGTCCTTGGACTATACACTTTGAATACTGCTCTCCTGAAGGATAGAAGTCCCAGAAGTCTCTCATTTCCTCCCTGCCACGTGTTTCAGCCACTCTATTTATTCTCTCTCTCTCTCTCTCTCTCTCTCTCTCTCTCTCTCTCTCTCTCTCGGCACTTTGTTAGATGCATCACATGACAATATAAAGAGACTCATTATCCACCCTTTACAAAAGATGAAACTGAGGCAAAGAAAGATGAGTATATTGTCTAAGGTCATAGAGCTTATAGGTAGTATAGTCAGTTCATTCTGACCCCAAATCTGTGCTGTTCAATATCATACTAAGTTTAGGGTACTGATGATTCGTCAACTAGAAATGAAAGAGAACTTAGTAACTGTCGCATTTCAACCACATACTGAAGAGAATCCTGAAGTCCAGAATTACAGTTATGATAGATCCTGGACTTGAACCTAGATTTTCCTCTTAAAATTAGATGTTCCCATTACATATGAAAAAAATTATAGTAAGTGAATATTAATAAGAAAGATCGAAGTATTCACATGAAGATAACAGTGAGCCCGACTTCATAGCAAAACAACACTAAAATAAACATACCACCTTATTTGACTGCTACTTATATTTATGATTCTCATTCTGAGTGGACTGTAAGCAATGTGATTCCCAGGCACTGTTTTTCCCTATGTGTTTAGTATCTAGTATTATACCTGACTACTTATGGTACAATTTTAGATTTGTACATAGATTAATATTTTTAAATTATATTTGCCCATCTGTCACATTTAGTAGCACCATGGAGTAGAAAGAGTTTGGGCTTTTATTTGGTGAATTGAAACCTAACTTTATGATATATGTGACCTTGTATATGTTCCTTGACTTTCCTGAGGTTCACTTTATACATCTCTAAAATGGTGCCCAGGATGCGTCCATCTCAAAGTAGTGATGAGGATGAATGTAGCAAGAAGTGTTTGTACACAGTGACTACCATTCTGCCTGGGAAAAAGTACCATCTCAGGTGCCATCTATTTTTTTCCTTGCTTGTCATACCCAGACATTATTCAATTTTACAGATACAGAAATCGAAATATTAGAGATAATGAAAGAACTAGCTAGGGTATGCAGTGCTCTTTTGGTATCCGTGCTGCTTCTATAAATCATGATTCTTATGATATCAAAAGAACAGTGAAAAAAATAACAAAAAAACAAAAAACAAAAAAAAAAGATAAAAAATAAAAAAAAATAAAAAAAAAAAGAACAGTGAGCTTCTGGGCCTTTCTGCCAAAGAAGATAGGCTTTGGACATTTATACTGAGTCTTCCCTTTTGGTCTACTACTTCCTCCTAAAGCACAATCAAAAGGTCTGTTTGGAAATAAAATGTGCATACAATTTAAGCTGCCATATCCATGGCTGAAAGAGGCCAAGATCATCAAGTCTTTTCTTTTCAAAATTTCTAAAATAACCTGGATGGCCTCATGCTATTCCTTTTGCCTATAACAATGGTCTAACTTTGTCATTTGCCACAGGTAACACTGAGCTGAATTGCAGAGAGGATTGGAGAAGGTTCCCTATAGAACTGAGTTTTCCTCGTATGTGTTATGTGGATGCTTTCTGTCTCCTTCCATTAGACTGTAGTCTGCCAGTTGTCTCCCCACTGCAGGATCACCACCTCAAGGCCAGGAACTATTCTTCAACAACCTTGATCCGTTGTGACTAACGTATAGAAGGTGTGCAGAAATGTGCTGTGCTCACTAATGTTTCGTGTATTCATTCAACAATTATTTGGGACACTTATTACCTGGTTCACTATATCTTAGTCCTCTTTAAGGTGGACACTAGAAGGGACAAAATCATTCATAGAATGAAGATCAAATAGCAATATTTAATTCTTTAATATGTAACTTCTTATTTTTACCTGGACTCTTATTTATGTGCCTGAGGTGATTCGTAGAGCATGTAACTGCCTTTTAAAATCCATCAATCACTTCTAATATATATGCAGATATTTTTAGATTTATTTTAGGTATCAGTTTCCCTGAGAAGCTACCTGACACAGTTTTTCTCTTAGATGCTTTTTACAGCTTTCTTTCAATAAATAAATGTGGGTTCTGTGGAATTTTATGGAGTTCAGTCTTTGTTTCTTTGAAACCGCTACAAAATTATACTGGAAATGTGAAAAACAGTTCAGCAGGAAATCAAACGCTGGCTTAGTATGGGTATTCTTATAACCAGAGACACTCAAATATGAACCAACAAAGAGATTTAGACACTGCCTAAAAATCTAATGACAAGGCTTATTTAAAACCAACAACAAAAAAGGTCAAACAGAACAATTTTTCCAAACACAGATTTTCTTTACAGTGCATTAGAGTTATTTGTTTTTGCTAAACAGAACTTTAAATAAAGCCAAGAATGGAAAAAGTTTGAAAAAGTTATCATCCCTTAAGCACCAAGCCCAGAATATTCTACCTGAAAGGACAGACTGATGAAGCTTTTATCATTGTTACCATTATTAAAACAGTAACTGCTAATTGTAAACATTTTTATATATCAGTTATGGTATCAGATCATTCACACAAACACACATATACACACATCACACACATAAATGTGCATAAAATGAATATAAATATGACTTTATACCAACTAACTGATTTAACTTCTTACTGATTATTATAATTTTCTGCTAGCTGATGAAGAAATAAATTTGATATGCCAAGGGAATTGTTTATATTCAAGTCGTTAGTAGTTTTTTTTGTTTTTTTTTTAAGATTAATTAATTAATTAATTAATTAATTTATCCCCCCCTTGCTGCCTGTGTTTTACTGTGTCCATTCACTGTGTGTTTCTTCCGTGTCTGCTTATCTCCCCCTTGCTGTGAGGTCCTGCTGCATCAGCCCACCGTGCCACGCGGGCTGGCCTGCCCTCACAAGGAGGCCCCGGGAAGCGAACCTGGGGCCTCACACATGGTAAACCGGGGCTCTATCCATTGAGCCACACCCACTTCCTGCTGTGAGGTCTTGCTGCATCAGCCCACCGCGCCACGCCGGCCGGCCGGCCTGCCCTCACAAGGAGGCCCCGTTCTCGGGGCCTCCCATATGGTAAACGGGAGCTCTATCCATTGAGCCACACCCGCTTCCCATCAAGTCGTTAGTAGTTAATAGGACCTAGATTGGAAACTCATATTTGTCAAATTCCACAGACCAAGCTTTTTCCCTCCACACTTGTCATCCACAGTTTCATTCCATGTCTCCCTGTTTCAGTCTATGGTTAAGGACCCTTTGCCAAATTATAAAAATAACAGTGGCTATGTGGAACAGACTACAGCATCATTCCTGTCTTATCTCGGTAAGTAGCAGGAACATTCAAATTGCAATATTAGCCAGTCATTTAGACTTTATTTTAAAAATTTAGGAACTAGTTGGTTCCTAAAAATCCAAATTCCTCTGGAAGAGAGTGCACAGATGCAAATGTGAAATTCATTTGTACCATCTGGACCCTGCCCTCCAATCCCTTTACTTTGGCGGGGATGACAGCCTATGAATAATATCTCTTTATGTTTGAGCCTCTTGTATGAACAGCTAGTTGAAGTAAAACTGTGAACTCCCAAACTTGAGAAGCGATGGATCTGTAATCTGACTTGTCAGCAAGGGTCATGATATGTCTCAATAGCAACTAGGCTCTCTCTAGCAGAGGACAGAAACTAAATGTTCAGAGACTGGGCTGAAGAGTCAAGTGAACCTTGGATCAAATCGGAGCTTAACTACTTAAGTTCTGTGAACCTGAACTTTCGTGTCTTTGCTTTATTAGGTGAGAGGACTGTGGGTATCTACTCATGGAGTTTTTATAAGAATTAAATGTGATATAGGGCATAAGAAGGGCTAGAACATTGCCTAACAGAGTAAACAGCGACACCTTCAATTGTATAATTATTTTTATCTTGGTTGCCAAGGTTTGCAAACTCCAGCAGGATTTGCTTCTTCTCTTCCCTCATCAGTTTCAACCAGATGCCAATTTCTGTCCATTCAATTTCCATCTCCAATGCCACAGCTTTAGTTTCATTATGAATCAGGACCACAGGGATTAGAGCAGCGGTTTTCAAAGTATGGCCACAAGACTAACTACCGGGCCTCATACGGAAACTAGTTAGAAATTCAAATTCTTAGCCAAGCAATCTGAGTTTTAACAAGCCCTCTAGGTGATTCTAATGCACCAAACATTTTAAGAATCACCAGATCAGAGGCATATTCTTCCCCTACCTGTTCTCCATTTGTTGGTCTCTTGACTCCATCCATGACCTATCCTGCCCCTAACTCTGAATATTAATATTTGGGGCCCTATATATTTCCTTCCTTCAGTGCATTTGATGGGCCCCTCTTATACAGAGAGTGAAAGATACATTCTTTTTTTTTTTTTTAAAGATTTATTTATTT
>JAQZBX010013596.1:0-39619 GCA_029593785.1 Cabassous unicinctus
TTAGTAAAAAAATATCAGGGAATATTCAGAGGTATAGCTTTGTAATTACATTGAGTAAAAAGAGCAATAATGCCAACTAGTGGAGTAATAACAAGCAGAGGTCTTGCCATGCCTGTCTTGAAGAATAGATAAGATCTATTTTTATGTGAGGCACACAAGAGTATTGGAATTGTAAACAGACCACAAAAATGCTCCTTCCAATTCATTAAAACAATCCAACAATCCTTAATATGTCAACTTGCCAAGACTAATTGGTCTAGTCAGATGTAGCTTTCAAAAATGAAATTTCTCAAGTACTATCAAATTAGGAGTTACTAGGACATGAAATGAACAGTGCATTCATTTCAGATATTAGCCAGTTTTCATAAAGTATTTATCTCCAACTTCAGTTTACTACAACATTCCTTTATAATAAACAAGACAATGATTAAAATTAGCCATTTCCCACAATTCTCAACTCATAGAAATGAACAATTTAAATCATTTAGTCAAAATCTTTATCAAGCAATGATAAAACAGGCTAGAAGTATGTCTTCAATTAAGCTTTGAAGCAGAACAAAAGATAGAAAAATTAAAAACATCTTTACTCTAATGGAAGCTAAGCAATTCCACCTAGGAATCCTTGGTGACAGGTCTTTCCCAATGGAAAATCCTGAGATTTGAGCACTGTGACTTTATAAGAGGTAAGTTGGTTTAATGAAGAAATTTTATCTTTAATAAAGAGATAATCAATATTTTATTTTGGGCACTTACTCAGCATTTCACATTTCCTTAACAGATTTTGAGGTAGGTAAATATTAGCATCATATGTTACAAACTAAAACTCAGGCGGAGGTTATGTCATCTATCCCAAAACACAGCAGGAGTCCTTTCACGGTCAGGAATAACATGGTCTCTCTGATCTTTCAGATTAATCTTCTCAGATGCATGAATTTAAAGATGATATATTGCAAAAATACATTAAAAAACAAAAGACTGGATATAGAACTTTAACTTTTGGGTATTTTGTAATTCTTAAATTGGTTGTATAATGATTACAAATATTTTGTGATAATCTACTTGCTCCCATTATAAATATATTTACATATTACTGACACTTAAAATTACAAATGTGCACATTACTGATTTTGTTCTGTTTATCTGTCTTGGGGAGGGTGGTGGAGCAGAAAGATGATAATTGAGCTTTCCTCAGAGTCCTAGGAAGCCTTTAAATGCAGGTCCTCTGCTGAAGGAACCATCTACTATGATTGGGAGTTATAAGAAAGCTGGTAACAAACAGAGCCAAGAAAAGATGCCTGGATCCAAAAGACAGGACGCTCTGTGCAATTTAAGGATGAGGAGAAAAATAATATCATCTCAGTCTAACTGATGCTCATTATCATGGTACAGCATGACAGCAACTTATGGGACTAGCTCTTCAAAGAGTGGTAAATATGCCCCAATTAAAGTTCTTAATGTATAGATTTTTTTTAAAATGACATCTATAGAAATAAAATATCAAATTAAATATTTTAATATGGATATGCCCTACTTATCATGTAAATTACTTTAACTGTGGCAAGGCTAACTCACTTAGCTCACCATACGACTTCATTCAGCTCATCCTGACAGATTCCTGGGCCAGTCTTCTCAAGTATTTGTTTCATCATAAAGTTCCTTTTATTTAAACAATTGCCAAATATTAATAATAATACAGGATTAAGGTGGTTAATTAACTGAGAAATTATAAGGGAAACACCATTATTAGCTATAAAATACAGCATTCAGCAGAGAAAATGTAAAGAGTAAGAACATAGGTGCCTACGCATCTAAATAGACCAAACAGCCCAGCTCCATTTGAGTCAAAGTAGAAAAAAAGATGTGTGAGGGGCGTGGGACAGAGTATTGAAGACTTTTATTCTAGCATCTCCAAAGTTAGCTGGGGAAGTAAAATTTTCTACATTTAGAAAGTTTATGTAAGTTACATGAATTGCAATTTTCATGAAAGTCAGAATTAAATGTTCTGTACAGGACAACAGATATGCCTAAACAACATATATTTGCACAAGGCCACCAAATGTCATGGATATTAGTAACAAATGAAAAAGACCCAAAGCCTATGGCAGACTGAGCAAAGATTTAATTTGGGTGTTCTGTATGCCCAAGATTGTAAACTATTCTTACTATACAAAAGCTCTAGTTATATAGAGAGTTTTATAAGAACTCTAGTGCTTCTAGTTGGCACATCTACTTTTCAATGTGTGGAATTTATACAGACATTTGTGAAGAGCTTGTGCAAAACTACTGTATTTAGAAAAATAGCACAAAGTGAATTCCATAGTTGATAAACATGCACACTTCATTCACATCTTCAACAACAAAGTGTTCTAACCCTACGGAAGTGAATAAGAATAATAGTTTCAACAGCAGCTGTTAAGCACTAGAGTCACATAAGTTACACCCAAATGGGCAAATATTACCCAAGTAAAATTCTATTATAAAAGCTGAAACAGTTTTAATAAGGCCATTCAAGTTCAAGCACAGGCATACAAGTTTTTCAGAGTTCCATCTATTTGTTTGTGTTTGAAATATTTTATCTTTCTCCCATCTTGTGTTCTTAAGCTACAATTTAAAAAAACCTGAAAGAAATCAATCCAATAGAGGTTATATTAAATAAGAATAACATACAGAGATATAATTAAATTAAGTAAAGAAATTCCAAAACATTAAAATTGTAAAACTTGTTATTTGTTGGAACCAGCCATTACACTAGGAGTTAGGTAATATATAAAATTATTTTTGAGTAGATTACTCTATGTTGCTCTAATATGTCCTTTTTACCAGTACACTGTTAAACTAATTAAAACTCTACACACGTATAATCGGCAGCACATACCGCAAAGCTGTCAGTATCAAATGACTCAGTGATTCAAAGAAAATTTAAAAAGCCAGTAAGTAACATATTAAGGAGAAATATTGGGAGTTAGAAGAGTCATGCAGTTCAGCTCTTTTAATCAGCCAGCCAATCTGCTAGCAACAAGGGATGGTTTTCCCTGAGGAAGCTGCTGTAGAGTGGGAATGTGGTCACCAGTGACCACCGTCTTATCCGGGGGGCTGCACTAGGAAGCTGCTTGTCCTTCATTTTTGCTCTAGCCATGTTACTATTCGCCAGAAGCAAAGTATTTTTGCCCTTTCTGTAATTGTTCTTTTTTAAATTTTATTATTATTATTATTTTTTTAAGAAATCCGGAACTCCAAGCTTTTGCTCCAGATGAAGAGACCTTGCTTTTAATTCGACTTCTTCATGTTTCTCTGGAGGAGTCACTTTATCTTCCATTTCCTTCTGCTCCTCCGCGGAAGCCGCTTCCGGGATTTCAGAGATCACAGTGCTCCCTCTTCCCAGTGCAGCTTCTCCAGCTCTCCTATGCCGCAGCGTTTCCTTTTTTCCTTCTCACTATATGTATTTTGGCATGGTATCTGTGAACATCTCTAGTAATTTGGGCTGTGCAGTTATTAAATTATGGTTAGATATTTTTGTAAGACTTGTATGAATAAAAAGGTTTATATATTTGGATGATGTAGAAATAAGAACATAATCTGCTTAAATCAGTTAAATTATATTTCTTTTAAATAATCTTAAATTTTATTTTATTTCTTATTTTAGTGTATTGGTTAGGACAAATGTGAATGATAATAATGAGCATACTTTATTTGCTCCTAATTTTAATGGTCACCACTTTAGTAGATATGTAATTAAGAAAAGTGTTATATAAGGATAAATTTTCATAGTTTGGAATGTACATGTTTTCACAAGCCACAAAAGCAACAGGTCATAAACACAGCTGTAGATTTCCACAAATTCAAAAAAAATCTTGACTTTAATTTCCTCTGATGAAATCAAGTGTACACTAGTTATTTCTGAGTATACTCTGTAACTCCAAGGTTTGTCAATCATTCAAGTACATTTCAAACCCATTCTGGATTTGCCATACACCTCTTCGAAAACGCAGAAGTGTTTTAGATAAGTTCCTCTCACAGTAACTTGTGTCACAAGGGGAGAGGAGAGGGAGGAGATATGGCCCATGGATACTCTCAAGTAGCCTCACTCAATGTGCACAATCACCAATCCTGGTTATTCACCTTGGGACCAGTAGCCGTGGACTTCTCTGTATCTTGCCTGCTCTAGCCACCCTGACATTCTGTTGTTCAGTGGTGGATCCATGAATTCCTTAGAGTAGAATTCCTTCTGAATATGGAGGCTCTTTCTCAACCCAATACCTCTTCATCCTCTAGGGGAATATGCTTGTGTTGATTGTTCTTCTGTGATATTTTAAAAACCTGGGGGATTCATGCTCACTTTGCTGTGTTGTCTATGTCCAATTGCCCCTATACATCCTCCTATTTTCTCCTGCCCTTTTGCAGAAGGCAGATCTGTTGAACCACATCCAGACTACCAGGTGGGATATGAACCACAGTGACATTTACAAGACCATATGTTTCCAAAGAGGTGTGCTGTCTATAATTCTTGCCATTTTCAGGGGAGTTCATAGATTTTTCTGTTCTCAAGAAGACTTGAATAGCATAAACACGATGCTCTTGATTAACCCTAAACTGACTTCTGCTTCCCTCCAGATTGTCATGGAAGTAGCAAAAGGAAGGTCTTAATTAAACTTGATTCCTTCATATTTTAATAAGTATACACTTATTTATATATGTATGAAAGAATTATAGTTTTGGGAAATAATTAAAGAATGTGATGCCTTAGTTCTCCCTTTCTCCTCTAATGTCCCTTCTCTGAAACTCTGGACAAAGGGGAGAAAGAAAGTCTCAGAGCAACATAAAAATTTCCATGGATGTAACTCTTTTAATAAATATTATCACCTTATTACATAGTATGATATTAATTAATGTTTAAAGCAGTGTGATTGTGAATGTGCAGGAACTTCTGCAGCTGGAACTTTCGTGGAAAATTCACTGTGGAAGAATAGTATGACCAAATTACTAGTATTGGAGAGGAAACTTCCTAAGGGGCACACTTTCAATTTTATTCATTTATTTACTCACTATTGAAGTGCATAGTATGCACTGGGCTTACAAATCACTCCATATAAAGAAAGAAAAGATATTCCTGCTTATAAAGAACTCACCTACAGAAATAAAGAAAAGCCATATATGAAAACTATGATGGTTTACTTCAGTGAATTTCAAGAATAATTTATTTTTCATGAGAGTTGTATTTTTTAATCTAAACAGCAATTCATATGTTAATCTTCCAATTAGGATCAATCAAAGTGCACATTAATGTGGCAAAGTCGTCTTAGTGCTGAGCACATGTCTCTCCTCCTCCCATACCACCATTTTTTTCTGATGGGAGCCCTTGGTTAAATCCTTCAGAATTCCTGGTGAATAATAGGAATACTATTCTGGTTCACCCTCCAGCTAATCCTCCTCTTCAAAGCTTTGCCAACAAAGGTGCAGGTTATCCTTCTAAAATGTGGATTAACACATTCCCTGAAAGAAATAAAGTCCTTCAATCACTTCTGCCACTTTGGTGATGTAAAAACTATGTTTGTGGCATGATTTGTACTACCTTTCATCATATAAAACTCATTTGCCTTTATCCTCACCTGCATCCACACTCTCAACCCATTACATCTCAAGACATGCATTAATGGTTAAGTGGTATGGAGTTACTGTTTGGGGTGATGGTAAAGTTTGGTAGTTGATGTTGGTGATGGTGGCACAATAGTGTGAGTGCAATTAACACCACTGTGGTATAAATTTGAACATGGTTAAAAGGAAAATTTTAGATTGTATATAGGTTACTAGAATAAAAATTAAAACAAAACCAAACAAAACATAGAAATGTATGTTGCAATTTATGAACCCTAATGTAAAATACAGACTATATTTATAGTATAATTATAATAATATTGTTTCATTACTTGTAACAAAGTTAACACACTAATGCGAAATGTGAATAATAAGGAAAAATGTGGGGGTGGTATATTGGATCTCTGTTTTTCTGCATGATTCTTTTGTATACCTACATCTTCTCTAATAAAAAAGTACATGATCACTGGCCTTCCTGCCTCCTTCTAGACATTATGTAACCAAGAGTGACCACTATCCTAACCGATCAATCCATGTCTATGAATATGTCATCATTTGACTCTGGCTAATATGACACATTTTGTATATGAAATTCTTCCATGTTGTTGCATAAATTTTTAATTTCCATTTTCTTATATTTTTCCACCTTAGAGTTCTCTTTTCTATTGCTGAGAAATTTTTCATTATAACACAGTGATGTATCTTTAAAATATATTGATAATGTAAATATATTATAATATTTTATGAGAAAAATTTCATTATAATACACATACATACATATACCACAAATTATTTATACTTTCTACACTTGAGGGCAAGTTGAGGTTTCTGGGCTCTGAGGATGCATTTCTAAGAACATTCATCTGCACATGATTTTGTGAACATATGTCCATTTCTGTGTGATATATAATGAAGGGTGGGATTTATTAATCATGCAATATGCACATGTATAGCTTTGATAGATAATATCAAACCAAATTTTCCTTGAAGGGATTGTGGAGTAATAAGGGTAGCAGCAATATGTTTAATGAATGCAAAGGTGTCTGAAACTCAAAATAAAGGAGATGGAATGAAGTCATTCCCTCAGGAAAAAAAATTGAACACCTGGGTATTCAAAAGATTACTATTTGTTTATAGAGACAAATAGAGTATCTTTTATAAAAAGGCCACAGTAAATAGGAAGGCATCCTGACTGGGAAGGAAACACCAATTTTTATTAGCATGGGAGGTGAACTTCAAGGAAGACCTTTAGAATTTATTATAGATTGCTTTTCAATACAACTGGCAAAAAAATATACAAACCAGGCAAGTTTAAGGCAAGTCCTCAAAGAGGGGAGTTGTTTGCTTTCTGGCATAATTTTAAGCTCTGACCAAGGCTCCTGTTTCATCACTTCGGGACTTAGGTAGAGAAGCAAATATAAATGAAATCCAAAAACCAGTCCAGCTGCTGTCATTAGGAATATTCCTCTCTACTTCAGTGTTTTCATTCCTTTCTCTTACTGACACCTGTAACTGAGACCCAAAGAGCTGTCCTTGCCATAGAGCTCATTGCCTGCAGTCCCAACATGATTTTGGCAATGTCAAATGGAAACACCTGGTTTCCTCTTGCGTTTCACTGTGGGCTGGGCCGGGCTTCTACCTGAACACCAACCCACAGCACCAAGATTCACGAAGCATTGAGCCACTATGAAACTCCACTCCCTTATTTATACACTAATTTGCTAATTTGGATGGAACAACAAGAACAACAAAAATCAATGGCAAGGCCCTCATGCTTTCCAGATATTAAAATGAAATTAAAACAGGAGGGCAACAAAGACCACACAGAAATCATTGTTCTTTGGAACAAGACACTCTCCTATCTACAACACATTCACATAAATCTCACTGGTGGAGGAGGCCATGGCAGCTCTCTCTTCTTCCCTGAAATGCTGGTTTCTAAAGGATTGCTTGTTTGTTGTACACAGATATTAAATATTATGTTATGCAAACAGCAATGCCAATTTTAACACACACAGGTGTGCACAGGAGACTTGTTGAAAGGGTTAAGGGGCTTCCTGGGGAGTGAACCAGGGACCTGGACCCAGTTGTATTGTTCAGTGTCCAGAACTTTTGCTACTTCAATGCAAGGTAAGTGTAAGAGCTAGTCAAGACCAAAATGCAGTTGTTAGTAAAAGGCCCTTTGTGCTCAAGGGGGAACACTAATGGATCACAGTCAAATAGGAGCTCCCTGAAACACAAATCTGAGGATTGTGTTTTGTGTTCACCACATTGATTTTTTTCTTTGTGATTGAAAAATGCAGCTCATTATACAAGATTTTAATAACCCATGTAATATCCCAAACAACTTCTTATAAAATGCAAAGTATTCTTACCCCAAATCCTAACCGTGCAGGAAGGTAATGACATTTGACTTTCTCCGGTGGCCCTACACCTTTCCTTAGTTGTCCAGATGACAACTGATTATAGCACCATCCTGTTATCCGTATGGAAAATTTGCCATCTGTGAGTATTAATATATAAAACTCAGCTTGCTTCAGTCAAATGGTTTATGTAGGTTCAGTTTAACCTATTGATCACAAATGAACCACTGATTCTTTTTCAGTCCTCAAATAAATAATTTAAATTTCATCAAAAATTTCCAGCATGATGAAAATGGGCCTCAGTAAGAACCCCAGGCCTCCTTTCCTGCTTCCCATTTTCAGTTGCCTAAATCAGACTCCTAGGATGTGATTCTTTCAGGGGAGTGAAGGGAGTCTGTCCCAAAGACAGACTCCATCCCTAACCACTGCAGTGCCAATCCCATGTTGGCCCTCACTTTTCAGTCTCTCAACCTCTGTTTTATCTTTGCATATTGGGTGGATTTGGTGCCAAACACAACTTCAGTTAAAGTGAAAAAGAGAAGACCCTCAAGGCACAAGGGAAGCAAAAGGATTTCAGCTATTGGTGGTGAAAAAACACTGCATTCAGCCTGGTACTCTGACATAGCAATAAACTGAAATGCACAAAGAATTAGAGCATAAAGAAAGACAAGGCTATATACTTAGTAAAGAGCATAAAAAATGGATGCATTTTCCAAATATATGTTCTGCAAATATGGCAGTGCTGAGCGAGCTCAGGCTTAGTACAGCAGCACTTTGGAACTTGCAGATGGCTCTGCCGGGTTTCAGCTGCAAACTCTCCCAAGTATTCTTTTGCAGCATTTCCTTTGGCTACTGCCCCGGGGTTGGTGATCATGAGAAGACAGGGTGAGTACTGCTAAGTAGTTAAAAATGACTGTTGACCTAAGAGTACCAAAAATCTTTGGAAAGCAGCAACGTGACAAACATCACCAGGAAGACTGCTTAGATGACCCACAGCTATGTCATGACAGCACAGATCTTGCCACAGCTGTCCTGGGTAATCCAGGTCCTGTAGACCACGTCAGCCTAGGTTAGAGTCCTAGGTCATAGTTGTCACCATCAGCCATGTCTCAGCACCTGTGTCCTCATGACTGCATGATTTCCCTGACTCACCCTCACAGATTATTTCTAAACATTACTTGGACATTTTGCATCATTTCTTGAGGATCTTAAGATGCATACTATCCAAAATCGTAAGATCTGAACTCAATGCCCACAAGAGAAAATCCTGACCTGGAGGGCTCAGTGTCATGCCCAAGGTCAGGCGAAAGGTCGGGGCTGCAAGTCAGGCCCTAGCCCTAGAAAGCAACTAAGAAGAGATTAAGAGACACTGGAAGGGGAGTCAGGCACAGGAGAAAGGTGCCCTAAGGGTCTCCAAAAGGTGGAGGATGCACTGTAGGTAGAGGGAGAGGGAGCAGCAGGGCCAAGACAATGGCAGTTTGGCAGCTGGGAGTGGTGGGGAGTGGGGGCACGAGCAGCTTGTCCAGCACCAGAAGCCCAGAGACTCAAGTGGCCCAGACAGGGATGCTGCATGTGGCCTTGCTCATGGGGTCCTGAGCAGGCCCCACAACTCTGCTGGATATCCCCAGGCTCATAGAAGGAAGCAGCCAATGAGCAGATGCCTGAACCAAATAGCAAGAGTGTTCATCTCGTTGAACAAATGACCAAGCTCACACAAGCTTTCTTCCTGCATGAGGCAGTGACTTTAACAGCTTCATTGTTGTTCGGTTCCACATAGTTTTAAATAACAGACATCTGAAATTGGATGTGTATAATGATTAGGTAAGCAAATGTCCCCCATACCTATATGCATCTACTGTAAGCTTCCCTATGTCATTGACTTGCTCGGTGTAGCTCTTGATCTGTCTAAGTAGGTGAATTTATTTCACCTTTTACAACCCAGTACCATTCAGGAAAATAAAATATTGATTATTTTATTTTAATTTTGTTTATTAGACCCATGGCAGCCACATGCCCTTAATGAAAGAAACTATTATCAAATCAGTTTCTGAACAATTGTATGGACAGGGTAGAATGTTTGATACTTTTAGCTTTATATTGAATATTCAAAGGAAGTTTATATATGAGCCACTAACCTTAAAGCCTCTAAACATGTCAGTGATCTAGTTATGAGCTTGAATATATGAAAAATTTGTTTCATTGTCATATGCAATATCAGTATCTCAGAAAGAACTTGCATAGAGAATCTTAAGGTTAGGCTTCTTCCCCACAGCCCACCCCATTATCTATGTTATAATATTATAGAGAAAGGTAACAAAGTAAATATCTGAAATTCTTTATACACTTTCAAATGTATCAGTAAAACAGTTCACAGGGAGCTAAAGCAGATTTCAAGTGTAATTAATAGAAACTAAATACTCCACTTTGTCCAAAATGTTTGTTTTATTCAATCATTTCTGTCAAAGACAGAGAAAACCCTAATTTTGAACAGATGAGTTTATGCATAAATTGCACACTACCATATCATAAATTATTCTAACCTGCTCTTAAAGACTATCTTAATATAATTTACTTAGCATGCATGAAAGAATATAGTTTGCAAGATGTCGTTTTTTGAGGCACTCTGATGATCTGAAAATATTCCTCAGAGTAAAGAATAATCAAAGACAGAAAAAAAAGAGGAAGATTACAAGGATGTATATGAATGAGTTAATTATCACCCTTCTTATGTTTCCACAGTCATCATCATGCCCGAAAAATTTACAAATATGACAATCATAACAGAATTCTTGCTCATGGGATTTCCTTATGACTGGCTGCTACAGAGACAGAATGCCACACTTTTTTTCTTCATTTAACTGGCAGCACTCACAGGGAACCTCCTCAGTGTCACCCTCACCACCCTTGACCAGCATCTCCCATTCCCCATGTATTTCTTCCTGAGGAATTTGCCTTTGATGGATATGTGCTTCCTCTCAATCACTGTCTCCAAATCCATCATGAACTCTGACCAGCAGTCATTCCATCTTCCTTCTAAGATGTGTCTCACTCTGTTTTCTTGCTCTGTATTTTTCACTGGCACCAACTCTGCTCTGCTAATAGTTTTGCCCGATGACCACTCTGCTTCCATTTGCCATCCTCTGCCCTAGGGCTCTGTAATGATTAGAGGTGCCATGTGCAGATGTGAACTGCATTGTGGCTCAGTGGTTATGTCTATGGCTCCATTCATGTGGTGGGCACTTCCTTTGTCAGTTTCTGTGAGCTGAACATTGAGCATCAGTTTTCCTGTGCTATTCCGACATTGTTGACCCTTTCTTGTTCTGGAGTGCATGTTTTAGAATATGCCTTTACTTATGGCTGGTTGTTGTTTTTCTTTCTTGTGTTTTATCTTAATGATTGTTTCCTATGTTCACATTTTTGCCACCATCATAAAAATTCCATCTGCATAAGGTGGGTTCAAAACTTTCTCCACCTGCATGCCCCATCTCACTGTTAGTGACCTTGTTCCTCTCTTATGACGTCATTGCATACTTCAGTTCCAACTCCAAGACTCCATCATCATTGGACATCTTGTGTCCGTGTTACACTCTCTTTTATCTGCCACCCTGAATCCTGTCATTTACAGCCTAAGGAACAGGGACATGAAGGTGGTCATTGACAAAATATTCAGTGTGAAAATGGTACCAAAGAGGTAAATCTCTAAAATATCCATGACTCCGATATTTACTAAAGTATATTAAATTATTTGGTGTAAAGGGATCTATCTAAAGGTTATTTGTTACCTTCTAATCCGTTGTTACTACCACCCAGGTATTCCTGTCCTTATCCCCAATATGCCTTTCCCCCCTTCCCTCCTGGTAAAATTAGATTGAGAAAGGTAATAGCTCTTCCTGGGTTTGAAACAATGGTCTAGATGGAGATTGTTATGATGGTGAGGATGACGGCATGCTTGTCAATCTAAGTGATTCACACTGTTTTTCTCAATCTTGCCACGCAAAATCTTTATAAGGCAACTACTATTAATATCCCCATATTTCCATAAAAAACTGAGGCATATGGAGATTAAGGAAATGTCTTAAGTCAGACTGTTGGTGACTGGAAGTGTTGGGCTCTCTAACTATGGAATCATAACCAGGGTGATACTCTGTTTACTAAGCACAGACTTGGATGTCATCCTCACACCACTGGGCCATCAGATGGGTTCTCTTTTGTTGGCCATTGCACGCTTTGTTATAATGTTAAAATACGAGTAAAAAGCATCAGTTATCCAAAACAGGGAATAAACACTTAATTGTTAATATTTGTTGAGGGTGGGTCTTTTGTTTCAAAAGATCATTTTCCTTTAATAGGTAAATGGATAAACACTTATATAATGAAACACAACTAAAAATAAGAAAAAGAAAGTACTATTGATGTATGGAACAAGTTGGATAAAATCAAAGGATTATTGCTGAGTGAAACAATCTCAAAGGATTTATATTGTATGATTGTACTTAAAGAACATACTGAAAATGGCAAAACTATTATAAAGATGGAGAGATTAGTTATTGGCAAGGATTAGGTATGAGCAAGGTTTGACTCTAGAGGGGACAAAAAGAGGAAGCATTTTTGGGTGGTGAAACTGTTTTGTATTTGTATTTGGTTGTGATGGTAGTTATATGATTGCATACCTATGTGAAGCTCACAGACCCATACACCAAAATAAGTAAATTTACTTTGTTAAGAGTTAGTAAAAAAATACAATTGAAACAAAATTGCATGTTTTCCAGTTCTCTTTCATGCCCATTCTACATCCTCTTGGCCCCTCCTTTTTGATGGCTATTGCTGCAGAACCAGCTGAGAGAAGTGTGTTCTAACAGTATCTTTCAGTTGCATCTTGTAATTCTTCTTAGTCTTCTAGGGATTCTGGGTCTTTGCATGTTGGCTGCTTTCAAGGAAGAATGAATACCAGTCTGTTGAGAGAGTCAACAACCTTTGGGTGATTGATGGGAAATGAGAGCAGCTAGAAAATTCTTCTTTTTCTATATCTTGAATAGATACTTCTGAAGCTCATCCTGCCCGGCTCCTGAGAGGATCCTCTGCAGGAGTGAGCTCCAGGTGCTCACAGCAATAACCAGATCTATAACTCACCCTTGGGTTGACAGTCGCTCCTATAATATTTCACTCCTCTCATCTCACACTCATGTCTCCAAGAATAACTCCTCCAAGTGCACTAACAGTGCAAAGGCCATTTTGTCATGTTCTATACTGAGAAACGATAAGCTAAGAAAACAACTCATAAAAAAATCTTATAAAACGCAATTTTGTCAATATATACTTTGGCAATGTACAATATTCTATGGACATGGTCTATTGTTCAAAATCGATTGAAGAATAATTTTAGTAATTATAAATAATTCAATGATAAACTCCTAAAAATTAGCTGTAGTCTAAATTCTTTTAAGATATTTCATTTTTATTTAAATCTTTATTTGAACCCATATAAACTTTTAAAGCTCCTGATACCTACTGCACATTGATTTCCTGTAACATCTCACTACTTTACTATATAAAAGCTGTGGGGGGAGGAAGCCTTGCTCATCACCTGTAGAAACACATTGGAAACACTGTTAATTGGAAACTTACAATTAACTAATTGATGGTTAAAAATTAGTACTTGTTGATTTTCCTCAGTGAATTTGAAAATTTCTCACATATTCATTTGCCAAATGGAATTCCAAATGCATTCCATCTCTATGGGCGTAACTCTCAACTGGGTAATAGTAGCTGCCCATCACTGAGTGTCTTTTGTCAATTTTTAACTTTCAAGGAACTGTGGCATGAACTTCCATTATTGCTTCATCCTCACTTGTGTCTAAAGAGGTAATAAGAGCATATGCAAAGGGCATGAGTTTAATAAAGACAGTCAATGGTGTCAACAAATTGCATCCTGATTATGAAGTAAAACTCTGAAGTTAGAAGGAAAGGAGACAAAAATCAGATTTTATAAAGTAATGTTTGAGAAAGATTTGGTTGAATTATGTACTTCATCTCTCTGAAATCAGTGGTGGTATCTATCCCTTGGTTGAAGCTAGCAGACTAATATTTTATATTTTAAATTGTGTCCACAAAAGGAATGGGGACCCACAAATATTAGTTTGCACAGTAGATTATAATACTGTCATTGGGGTCAGATAACAT
This sequence comes from Cabassous unicinctus, assembly GCA_029593785.1. Taxonomy (NCBI): domain Eukaryota; kingdom Metazoa; phylum Chordata; class Mammalia; order Cingulata; family Chlamyphoridae; genus Cabassous; species Cabassous unicinctus. The sequence goes on from JAQZBX010013596.1 coordinate 14,136, forward strand.
ATTCTGCTGTATTTTCCAAATCGCATCCTCTTAAAAGTGGAATTCAACATCATTAGTCATGATGGAAATACAATGAAACCCTAATTATTGAATATATAAATACAAGAATATGAATGGTAGCATTATGTATAATAGATATGCAACTTAAAATAATGGAATTGTCAATCAATGATAAAAATTAATAAATTGTGGTATATTCATGAAATGGGAGTATAAAAAGCAGAGAAAATGTACAAATTATGTCTACATATTAACAATATAAATTACTTGATAATATATAATATGGAATGAAAAAAGGCAACAAAATGCATACAACAATATGCTTTTATTTATCTAAAGTTCAAAAGCAGGCACAATTTATAGTCTGAAAGAAGTCAGCTAAACATGATTAGTGTACAGCATGGGTGCACTGTTCACAATCACCCATCCTAAGGTCTTGGGTACAGGAACTAAAATTTTGTTAGTGGATCACTGGGGATAATGGTTAGTGGTGCCAGTCCTATTTCCATTCCTTTGTTCCTGAACCCGTGCCTATGTAGAAAGAGCACCATATATTGGATGCTGTTTAAGAACCTGTACAGACTCCAGGAGAATATTTTTCCAGCTCTGCAAGGTGTTGCCATCATGTACATGCTGTAATTGAGTCTTCAAAGGCCAATTCATTGTTCTAATGATCTCATGTCTTCAAGATGATGAGGTACTACTGCATTCCATGGGCATGGGCTCACTGTCATATTTTATTTGCTTTGAAATGAGCTTCTTGATTAGAAGCAATTCCATGTGGGATACTGTAAATCTGACATATATAATGTAAATATATATATATAATATATATTATGATATTGTAGAAATTAGTTCATGTGCATGTGACTGTGACTGTGGGTTTGTGCAAGTCAGAATTCTGTAGGGCAAGCTGCAAGGTGGGACTGCTGATGAAGGTTTTTAATGAATTCACTAGGGAAACCAGGCTTGCTGAGGGAGAGATGGAAATTCTTTCTGACTACTGAAATCATCAGTTCTCTCCTCTTAATGCCTTCAAGTGATTGGATATGATTCCACTACTCACATTCTTCTCCTTGTTGAAGGCAATCTCCTTAGCTGATTGTAGATATAATCAGCCATAGATGCATCAATTTAATAATGGTTTAAATCCATGAAATATCTTCACAATAACAATCAGGACAGTGCTTGTCTGACCAAACACCTGCGCATCATAACCTAGCCAAGTTGACACAGGAACTCAAGCATCATATATGTGCAGGTATAACGCCTTCTATTTATCCAGCCGTCTGATGGTGGATGCTTCCAATTTTTTTTGCTGTTGTGAATAATGTTGCTCTGAACATCACTGTGAAAGTATCTGTAATAGTCACTGATTTCAATTTCTTGGTGGATATACCTAGAAGTGAGGTTGCAAAGACATGTGGAAATTCTATACCTAACTTTCTGAGCAAATGCAAAACCACATTTGCTGGCCTATTTTACATTCCCAACAACAATGAATGAGTGTTCTTATTTGTGCACATCCTCTCCAGCACTTCTTATTTTACATTTTTTTTTAAATAACAATTTTCTTTGGTATATAATGCTCTTTCTATTTTTGAATTGCATTTCCCTAATGCCTATGATATAGGGTATCTTTCCATGTACTTATTGTAATTTGTAGATTTGCACAAGTTTTTCCTTTTAACTTTATTATTTCTTAACTTTATTTTATACATTTAATAATTGAAACTATAAACAATTGAAAACTGAAAAGAAAACACAGTTGAATAAAAATATCCAATTCTCGATTAAATGTACTGGATACATATAATTTTTCTTGAATCATACAATATGTTACACAATATATTTGGTTCATAGTAGTGCAGTCATACAGTATTTGTCCTTTTGTGTCTGGCTTGCTTTGCTCAACATAATGTCCTCCAGGTTCATCCATGTTGTCATATGCTTTACAATTTCATTTCTTTTTACAGCTGCGTAATATTCCATCACGTGAATACACCACAGTTTGTCTATCCATACATCTATTGATGGACACCTGGGTTGTTTCCATCTTTTGGAAATCATGAATGATGTCACCATGAACACCCGAGTGCAGAAGTCTCTTCATGTCACTGCTCTCAGTTCTTCTGGGATATACCCAGTAGTGGTATTTCAGGGTCACGTGGCAAGTCTATATTCAATTTCTTTAGGAATTGTCAAACACTCCTTCACAGTGGCTGTACCATTCTGCATTTCCACCAACAGTGAATAAGTGTTCTTATCTCTCCACATCCTCTCCAACACTTGTAGTTCTCTGTCTTTTTAATAGTGGCCATGGATTTCCAAGTGTTTTTATCAAGAAGGTTGCTGGATTTTGTCAAGCATTCTTCCAAGTGTTCTATTAACAGGGTGCATTACATTAAATTATCTTCTTATGTTGTAAGATTTTGCATACTTTTGATAAATCCAGTTTGAACATAGTGTATCATTCTTTCAATGTGCTAATAGACTCAGTTTGCTGGAATTTTGTTGAGCATTTTTGCATCTATATTCATAAGGGATATTGGTCTGTAAATTTTTATGTTGTCATTACCTGACTTTGGTAATAAATTGATGCTGGCTTCATAGAATGAGTTAGTCAGTTGTCCATACCATTTAATTTGGGGGATGAATTTAAGAAGGACTGTTTTTAATGCTTTTTGGATCATTTGGAAAAATTAATAAATGAAGCCATCTGGTTTTGTTTTTTGTTGTTATTATTGAGGGGATTAATTTATTGATTCAGTCTTTCTAATTGTATTGATTTGTTGAGATTGTCTAATATTGAATCAGTGTAGGAGTTTTTATATATTTTATATTTTATACTTTTATATTTTATATTTTTTATATTTTACATTTTTATATTTTTATGCTTTTTATATTTTTATATTATTGGAATTTTTCCATTTCATCTAGGATTTCTAATATGTGGGCTTACAATTTTCATAGTATCCACTCATATACCTGTTTATTTCTGGGGATCAGTATTAATGCCCCCCATTTCATTTCTGATTTTAGTCATTTGTGTCCTCTCTCATTTTTTCTTTGTCAGTCTAGGTAAAGTTTTTTAAATTTTATTGAACTTTTCAGAGAATCAAGGTTTGGCATTATTGATACTATGTTTTTTTTTCCTATTCCCTATTTCATTTGTCTCTTATATGAGCTTTGTTATTGGCTTTCAAAGGTGATTTTCCAAATGAAATGAGTAGCAAAAGAGATAATGGTGAAAGAAGAGAAAAAATAATTTTTCTACCCAGAGGACACATAAGGGATTACAACTGCATATAAATTAAGAGAGGATCTGATAAATTAGTAGCTTTCTATTATTTAACAAATTAGTTCATGTTTGATCATGAACTAATGATAAGTATTAACATTTAGATAATATTTTTGAAGATTCTGGTGTATAGAAATTAGGTATATTAATTTAATAAATCCTCCAGGCAAACCTTTGAATTCCAATGTGCTTATTTTCCAACTATTAAAGTGATAGAAATTTATGCTAACATTGCTATGAGCTCTTTAAGATGACATTTTAGTGCTCACACTTACTTGAAAGTAGTTACAAGGAAGGGATACTAAAGGAGGATGAGGAAATAATATGTTTTGTTATACTACCAACCAATACAGAGAAGGAAATTTGATACACATGCGTTTATAAAAATACATATGCTAATTTCTTTCCTCCTCTTCATTTTCCATGTTTATTTTTAGGGATTATTTGCCTTTAGTTCTCCATATCCATAGCAAATTACCAAAAAATGCCTAACTCAACCAAAATAACTGAATTCTTGCTTACAAAATTTTCTGATGTTTGGGAGTTCAGAGTCTTACATGTCATGTTGTTTCTACTGATGTATATGGCTACCCTGATGGGGAACTTTCTCATTGTCACAGTAACCACTCTCAACCAGAGTCTTCATACACCCATGTACTTCTTCCTTAGGAATCTGTCTGTCTGAGACATGTGCTACATTTCTGTTACTGTTCCCAAGGCATGCATCATCTTCATGCTTAATGACGGGGCAATCTCCATGGTTGGATGTGCAGCTAAGATCTTCCTTGTATTTTTGTTTTGTTACATAGAGTTGTTATTTCTTACTATCATGGCCCTCAACCACTATGTGGCCATCTGCCAGCCCCTCCACTACCCTGTGATCATGAACCTTCAGGTCTATGTCTAGATGACTCTGACCTCTGCACTCAGTGGTCTGGCCAACTCTGGAATCCACACTGGCAACACATTCCAGCTGCCCTTCTGTCAGTCCAACGTGGTCCATCAGTTCTTCCCTGATGTTCCCTCTCTACTGAAACTGTCTTGCTCTGACACCTTAGGCAATGAAATTTTAATTCTTGTCTCCGCAGTACTGGTTGCTGGTGGCTGCTTTACCTGCATCACCATTTCTTATACTCACATATTCTCTACTATGCTCACATTTCCAAACAGGGGCGAGCAAGAAAAAGCTTTTTCCACCTGTGTCCCTCACATCCTCATGGTGACTGTCTTTCTCAGCTCAGGTGCTGCTGTGTATGTGAAGCCAACCTCCAGCTCACCCACAATTCAGGACATGATCATGTCTGTGTTCTATTCTATAGTCCCTCCTTTCTTGAACGCTATAATCTATACTTTTAGAAACAAGCAGATAAAGGAGGCTATAAGGAGAATTATGAGCAGAAAGCTTTATTGAGGAAAATTAGGATAATTATTTCAAGGCATACCCAGTTTAATGAGGTGAGTTGAAAATGCCTCAAAGTTCAAGTTTTTGTCTATTTCCAACTTTAAAAGCCATGACTTGAATTTCCAGGGACAGTGATTATATTATGTGTCAGCATAGTCACAAATATATTTTATTTTGAGATTTTTCCTTCAAAAATGTGTATTCTCTGATAACTATTCTGTCACTGCTACATACATATCATTTGTCAATAGTGCTGTTTCTCTTTGTTCTCCTTTAAACTTATAGAGACCTAAAAAATATAAACTATAAATTAACTTATTTTATCTTTTTGTGCATGTAGAAGAGACAAAAAATCATTCATTCACCATATAAATTAAAATATTCCTGAAATATGTTATATCCATATAACATATTTCAGGAATTTATATATATATATAATGGCCTCTGAAATTTGATCATAAAATAACTTTAAAGATTTTATTCTGAATAACAAGTAAGCCTCTGAAGAAAGTGTGGTTGGGAATTCAGATCAAAGATACCTATATTTCATACTGTAGAAGAATAAATTTTAAAGAAGCATTACTTTTGCTCAAAGCAAAAAAAATAAATTTACAAAAGTGTAAATTACCGATACATTTAAAAATTTTAAGATTAAAACTTTTTGTTAGTATGTTTTAAGTTTTCCATACCAGAAGATAAAAGTGAGGTAAATCTTTTCTATTTCCACCTTATGTTACTTCTCAATCTACCTATCAATGTGATATGATGATCAAATGATGAAATTATGCATTTATATTGAATGTTTTTATATGCTTCTCATATACTAGGCCCTATAATCCATATAATAACCTTTGATGTATGAGCAGAACTCTCTAATGGATAATAAATAGTTTTCTATATTGGAGATGGGAACCAAACATGGTTATTTTTCACAGATAAACACTAAAATATTACAGTTTTTGGTTTTGTAAATTGGGGCCACAATTGTCATTCATTTAAATTGGCACTGCATCCTTCAATGATCTTGTCTACATACTTTCTTATTATGTACCATTTGCCTTAAAGTCATACTGAGTATGTTCTATCACATATGAATGGGCATTTGTATAATATCTATCTTTGTAAACGTGGAAATATATTTCATAAAAAGGGAAAATATAAGTTGTATATATATTACTAGAATATTTTTTTAAATGCCATAGTATTGTAGAATGCAATGAACTCTAATGTAAATGATGCACTATAGTTAATACTACAATTGTAATAATATCTTTATATCAATTGTAACAATGTACCACAGTAATGCAGTTTTGATAATAGGAGGGTATGTGAAAACCCTGTATCTTCTGCATGGTTTTCCTTTAAACTTACAACTTCCCTAATAATAAAAGTAGGGACATGACTGGAAAAAAACACATACAAAAAAGTATTGTGTACCTAGTAATGTGGAAAAAATAATATAATGTACAATCCAGTTTTGAGTACAATGTCATGAGGCAAATAGTCATCATTTCCTTTAGAATTTGGAGAGCTTAGTTTGAAATATTTATTAAAATGAAGTGATATAACATTGTACACACATAATTACATAGAATAGCAATATATAAAGCAAACATTAAAAGAAAATATAGAAATAAAAAATAGTATCAAAGTTAAACAGTTTAAGATAAGGCTTATTACAACTGACAGAACAAAGTAAAAAGTAAGTAATAATATAAGTCTTGAGTATGTAATGTAACAACATGCCCAAATTTGCATTCATAGGGCACTATGCATTAAATGTGCAAAATATATTTTCTTTAATATTTACTGAATTAATACCATAGAGAAGTGAGCATCAATTACAAAAAAATCAATTAATGTATTACATCGCATTTACAGAATGAGTGATAAAAAACACATGATGATCTCAACTGATACAGAAAGGAATTTGACAAAGTCCACCACTCCTTCTTGATCAAAGCATTTATAAATCTAGAAATTGAAGGAAACTTCCTCAACATGATATAGGACATCTATGAAAAACCCACAGCTAACATCCTACTTAATGGTTTAAGACAGAAAGCTTTCCCTCTAAAATCAGGATCAAGACAAGATGTCCACAGTCACCACTGTTATTTTACTAGAATTTATTTTCAGAGCAATTAGTTTTGAAAAATAAATAAAAGGTGTTTACATTGAAAAGAAAGAAGCAAGAATTTTCTTATTTGTAGATGACATAGTCCTATATACAAAAAATCCTAAAAAATCCAAAATAAAGCATCCAGAGATAGTAAAGGAAATCAGCAAAATGGTGGATACAAGATCAGCACTCCAAATCAGTAGTGTTTTTTAAATAAGCAATGAACAATTGGAAGAAGACATTGAGAAAAAAAATCATTTAAAAAAGAAACTAAAAGAATCAAATATCTAGGAACAAATCTAACCAAGGATGGAAAGGACTTGTTCACAGAAAACTTCAAATCATTGTTAAAATAAATCAGGTAAGACCAAAATAAAAGGAAGGGCCATTCAAATGGGGAACAATATTCTTTTCAACACATGGTGCTGGAAAAAACTGACTCTCCATATGCAGAAGAATGAACGAAGACCTTTACTTCACACCATATACAAAAATTAATTGAAAATGGATCATAGACCTAAATATTAGAGTCACAATTATCAAATCCCTAGAAGAAAATGTAAGGAAACATACTCAGGTGGTAGGCAATTGTTTCTTAGACTTTATACCCAAAGCACAAGCAACAAAACAAAACAAAAAATAGATAAATGGGACCTCATTTATTTAAAAATTTTGCATCTCAAATTACTTTACCATGAAAGTAAAATGATAACCTATACAATCAGAGAAAATATTTGGAAATCACATATCTAACAAAAAGTTTAATACCCAGAATATGTAAAGAAATCTTTCAACTTAATGTTTATAAAAAAAACAACCTAATTAAAAAGGGTCAAAACTTGAATAGACATCTCTCCCAAGAATGTATACAAATGCCCCAATAGCATATGAAGAGAAGCTTACAATCAGTTGCCATCAGGCAAATGGGAATCAAAATCACAGTGGTATACAATTTCACACCCACTAGAATGGTTATTATTAACAAAACAACAGAATATTATCAGTTTTGGAGGCAATGCAGAGAAATAGGAGCACTCACACATTGCTTGTGTGAATGTAGAATGCTGCAGCCACTGTGCAAGTCAGTTTGGCGGTTGCACAGAAAGTTAAATATAGAATTACTATATGACCTGGTAATACCAGTAATAGGTATATAACCAAATGAATTGAAAGAAGGACCTTGATCAGATGTTTGTACACCAATGATCATAGCAGCATTATTCACAATTTTCAAATAATTGAAGCAACCTTAGTGTCCATCAACCAATGCATGGATAACCAACATGTGGTATATATCTACAATGAAATATTACTCAGTTGTAAAAAGGAAAGCAGTTCAGATATATGCAACAGCCTTATGCATTTTGAAGATATTATAATGAAATAAGCCAGACACAAAAGTACAAATATTATATGATCATATTGATATGAAATTATTAGAATGAGCAAACTCTTAGGGTCATAATCTAGAATAAATGTTACCAGGACACAGGCTGGTCCTAGGGAATAGGGAATTAAGCATTGAAATGCAAATAGTCCCTATTTGGAAGGATGGAAATATTTTGGTAATTGATGGTGGTGATGAAAGCACAACATTGTGAATGTAACTAACAGTACTGACATATATCTGAATGTGGATAAAAGGCGAAACGTTAGATTGCATTATGGTAACAGAATAAAATTTCTTGCACTACACACGCAGTGAATCTTAAATTAAAATGCAGACTATAAGTAACAGCAGAATTATAAAAATATGCTTTCATCAATTATAACAAATGTACTACACCATTGCAACGTTTTAATAATAAAGGAGTGTATAGGAACCCTGTAATTTATACATGATTGTTCAGTACCCACAAGTTCTCTAGTAAACTAAAAAAACTAAAAAATAAAAAAAAAATTAGATTGAAGAAGGGGGTCTGACCAGTTCTGACAAAGTAGAAGCCATTCCAGGCATTAGTGGGACTCAGTGGTAAAATCCATTCCCAGTGGATCATATTATCAGAGTCCCAAAAGAGAAAGAAAAGCTGAAATTGAATAATTAATGGCCCACCACATGTAAAATTTGGCTAACATTATATATCCACACATTCAAGAAACCAAGATAACTGCAAATGAGATCAATTCATATAAATTCACACCAAACCACTACATAATTAAGTTTGTATAAAACTGAAAACAAAAAAAAAATCTCAAAGGCAGTGAAAGAAAAACACGTTACCAATAGGGAAACACCAATTCAAATGACAGTTTAATTCTTCTGTGAAAGAACAGATATAAGAAGGAAGCAACACAATATTTTTAGGTCCTGAAAGAAAATATCTGTCAGCCAAAAATACTCTATCTGGCAAAACTATCCTTCAGAAATGAGGATAAATAAATACATTTACAGATGAAGGAAAACTAAGAGAAAACTCTCTAATTAGAAATGAAATGATAACAGAATTATGCTGGAAATGTCACCAAAAAAAGCATAATAAATTGGGTAAAAATAGACATACTTATAATGGTCTATCCTTCTCCTGAGTTCTTAAAACATATTTGATGGTTGATTCAAAACTTGTAACATCACCAATTGTTAAAAGAAATCTGTACAGTGTGATGTACTCACACACAGTATGAATAAAACAAGGTAGAATCCTTAAAAATATTCCAATAACCTACAGAAATTTTAGAAAATGAGAAACAGAAAAAACAAATGGAAAAACAGCAAAAAAGCAGGTATTGGCTCTAACATACCAATAATTACTTTAAATGTAAACATTTCAATAATATACACCAATTACAAAATGGAAATTGGCACCATGGATACAAATGCACAATCAAACTATTTACTGTCTATTAGAAACTCATTTCAAACACACATAGTTATATTGAAAATAAAGGTATGCAAAAAGATACACCATATTAAAATCAATTAATACATTGATTATGTGAATATCAGATTTAAGTAGATCTCAGGGGAAAGAAAATTACTGGGAGAAAGGGTGACTCAAACAAGAAGAAACAGTGATCCTACATGTGTATGCAACAAAAAAACAGGGTTTTAAAATACGTGAAACAAAAACTGATCAAGCTAAAAGGAGAATTAGAGAATGACTGGTTAAAATTGAGAATTTCAACATCCACCTCTATGAAAATGATATAAATACCAAATATTAAACTAGCAAAAAATAGAACTGAAAAACACTACCCATCAATAGGATCTAAATTCTATTTATAGAGCACTCCACTTGACAATATCAGAATATATATTCTTTTCAAGAGCTATTGGAATATTCCCCAAGATAGGTAATATCCTGGGTCAGAAAACAAATCTCAACAACATTTAATATTTGATATACAGAATATGTTCCTAAAGTATAAAGAATTCAATTAGTAATCAATAACAGAAAAAACAATTATTCAGAGTTGGAAATAAAACAATACACTTCTAACACTTCATCTGTCAAAATTAATAATTCACTCCTCTTATATTTTGTGATGTTTCCAGTCTTATTCTATAACTTAATTTCTAATTAGTGTTTCCTGTTGTTATTCTTTAAGGACAGATCTGCTAGAGACAAATTCACTTAGTTTTTCTTCATCTATGAAAGTGTTTAAATAAAATACATAAAACTGAATTAAAATGAAAATATGCCATATCAAAATTTGTGAAATGCAGCTAAAACCTGTGTTAAGAGAAAAATGCATAAGAAAAGGATGGGACACTTCAGATCCCAACTCATTTTAGTATTACTAAAACTAGAGAATGACTACATAATTGGAGGATGTGAGAGAAATAATATTATACAGCAATATTTCTCTTCTAATTAGAACTAAAGATCTTCACAAAATATTAGCAAATTGAATCCAATAATGTAGAAAATGAATTATAGACCATTATCAAGTGGGATTTATTCAGATATGAAATGCTCGTTTAATATTTGAAAATTGATCAGTGTAATCTTCCTTGTTTACAAACTAAAGAAGGAAAAAATAAAAAATCACATCAGTTGACACAAAAAACATTTGGTACCATCCAACATCCATTCATGATTTTTTTAAAAAGCCCTCGAGTTAGGAATAGAATTGAACTTCTTCAACTTGATAAAAATTACTTATAAAACCAAACATAACTGTCACCTTACTCGTACTTAATGGTGAAAACTGCTATTCTAATAGGATCAGGAACAAGGCAAAGTTATATGCATTCCTCATTCTTATTAAAAAACTGTGGTACACCAATAACACGAAACACTATTCAACAAGAAAAATAAGCATATTATTGTCACATGAAATAATTTGGATTGATATCCAGGGAATTATATCAATTCTCTTCCAATCTTCCAATCTAGGAATATAACATGCTGTAAATGATTCCATTTACATAACATTCTGGGACTGATGGGATTATTGAACTGGAAGGAAATCAGTGATTGCCAGGAATTGGGGAAGTGAGGATAAGGGTGTGGATATAAAGGGGCAACACAAGGGATCCTTGTGATGATGGAACTGTTTGTATCCTGATCTTCACTTAAGATAAAAATTGGACAAAAGTAAGCACGTGCACACACACACACACACACACAGGAGATGTTTTAGTTTGCTAAAGCTGCCAGGAACAAAATACCAGAAATGGGTTGGCTTTTATAATGGGAATTTATTAGGGAGCCTCTCACAGTTCCAAGGCTGTGAAAATGTCCAAATCAAGACATCATCAGAGATACTGTCTCACTAAGGTTAGCTGCTGGTGATCCTGGAGTCCAGCTATGTAGCAAGGCAAAATGAATCTCAGTATCTGCTGAGACCCCTACCTTCCCATTCAGTCTTGCTCAAAGGCCCTTAACTGAAATGATCTAATGAAAATTCATCTAATAAAAAGGTCCTTTAACTGAATCTGACCAAAAGATGCCATATACAATAAGCTTCCATGCACAGAGAGGGATTAGCTTAAAAACATAATTTTCTGGGTTCCACAAAAGATTCAAATCAAGACAAGAGACAAGTGAAAATGAAATGTCAGCAAGATTTCTGGATTTTATCAGTGTCGATATACTTGTTCTTATAGTATAATATAGTTTGTTTGTTTTTGGAGGCACTGGAGCCAGGGATAGAACTCAGGACCTTGTATGTGGGAAGCCTAATGCTCAACTGCTGAACTATACAGGCTCCCCAAGTATCATATAGTTTTGAAGGATGTTATCATTGAGAGGACTTGGGTAAAAAGTACACAGGATCTCTGTTATAATTTGCAGGTGCACATTAATCTACAAATATATAAAAAATAAAATGTGAATAAAAAGTACAGATTGATTATTTGAATCATTGCCACTAACCATGGTCAATGGTTTCCACTATGGTTTACATACTGTATTGTGTACTCTTATAGGTTCAAACAAAATGTATAATGGCCTGTATCTGCCATTGCAAGATCATGGAGAACAATTCCAATGCCCTAAAAATGCCTCATGCTACATCCAGTCTTCTCTCCCCTTCACCTCAGAACCCATGGTAACCACTAAGTTGCAATTTTTGAACAATAAGGCTCATAGTTACATGCATTAATATTGAGGACTTGACATATTGGTCTGTCTTCTTTTATTAGCACTGCCTATGCTCTTTCCCCAATATTTGAGAACATAGCAGGACTATCAAGGATGGGAGTTAAATATTTTCTTGTTTATTGTGTGGGTCTCCACTCACCACAATGACACCATATGACAAGTTCAACACTTTGATACACATAGAAGCATGCCCCAGGTGCACCCTTTCACATATATCCACCTACCACCAAAGGTCTGCACAAATAACTCACCCTTGCCATATTTGTTAAAAGAACATTTCCATATTTTTAGTTTTAACCATGGACCCACAAATTCCTGGGTTCACCTGTTCCTTCCTCCAGCTCTCCTCCCTTTCTATGGATAACCAAGTCCCAAACACCTCCCCGCCAACTGCTCACTCTCACTTTATAGCACCATTGACCCCACTCACATTCCTGCACCACTGTCACCACCATCCCCTGCCCAACCAGAACGCTTTCACCTTATCATTGGTTCTGCCCATATTGAGCATCACCTCACCACATTCCACTCCCTTTGTGCCTCTCAATAGCCTATCTTTGAGACTCTAGATCTGTGAGTCTGCTCAATTTGCTTAGATCATATCAGGGAGATTGTGTAGTATTTGTCCTTTAATGACTCGCTTGCTTCACTCAACATAAGGTCTTCAAGATTCATCCATATTATCACATATGTCAACAATTCCTTTTTTCTTACAGCTGAGTAATATTCCATTATATGTATATAGAGCAATTTGCTTATCCATTCATCTGTTTATGGACTTAGTAGTGAATACTATCATTATGAACAAGAGTGTGCAGATGTTTGTTCATATCCCTGCTTTGAATTCTTTTGGGTATATGCCCAGCAGTGGGTTTGCTGGATTATAGTGCAGTTCTATAGTTAGCTTCATGAGGAACTGACAAATCATCCTCAAAAATGGCTGCACCATACTACATTCCCAACAGGAAAGGTTTCTCTTTCCTCCACATTCCCTCCAACAGTAGAAATTCTGTTTCTTAATAGCAGCTAATCTAAGTGTAAGATGATATCTCATTGTAGTTTTGATTTGCTTTTTCCTAATAGCTACTGATGTTGAGCATCTTTTCATATGCTTTTTTGCCATTTGTATTTCCTCTTTGGAAAAGTGTCTATTCAAATTTCTTGGCCATTTTTTAAAATAGGTTGTTTGTCTTAATTTTTGAGATGTAAGATTTCTTTACATAAGCTGGATATTAGGCCATTATCAGATAAATGGTTACCAAGTAATGTATTCCTTTGATTAGACTGCCTTTTCATTTTCTTCACAAACATATTTGAAGTGCAAATTTTTTTTTTAATTTTGAGGAAGTTCATTTACCTATTTTTTTTGCTTTCATTGCTCATGCTTTGGTATAAATTATATGAAATCATATCCTATTACAAGATCTCATAGATGCTTCCTTACATTATGTTATAGGGGCTTTTTGGTGTTGGCTCTTTTATTCAGATCTTTGATCCATCTTGAGATAATTTTTGTTTAGGGCGTGACATGGTGATCCTCTCCCATTCTTTGGGATATGGATATCCAGTTCTTCCAGGATCATTTGTTGAAGAGGCCATTCTCTCCAAGTTGAGTGGGCTTTGTGGGCTTGTCAACTATCAGTGGACTGTATATGTTAGGAGCTATATAAGAACTCTCAAATTGCTTGCCTTGCTCAGTTTGTTTATTCTTGCATCAGTACCACACAGTTTTGATCACTGCAGCTTTGTAGTATGATTTTTAGTAAGGTAGCATGATTTCCCCAATTTCAGTTTTGTTTTTCAATACTTTTTTGCTCTTCAGGGCCTCTTGCCCTTACGTATAAATTTCATAAATAGATTTTCAAATTCATAAAAAATGCTGTTGTGATTTTTATTGGGATTGCTCTAAATCTGTAAATTTATTTGTGTAGAACAGACATCTTGATGATGTTTAGTCTTTCTGTCTATGAACAGGGAATATTCTTTCATTTTCTAGGTCTCTGATTTCCTTTAACAATGTTGTGTCGTTTTCTGGGTATAGGTTCTTTACATATTTAGTTCAGCTTATCCCTAGGTATTTGATTCTTTTTAGTTGCATTTTGAAATGGAACTTTATTTCTTATTTTCTCCTCAGATTGTTCATTATTGGTGTACAGAAAAGCTGTTATATTTCACATGTTGATCTTATATTCTTCTACTTTACTGAACATGTTTATCAGCTCTAGAAGCCTTGTTGTAATTTTTTTTAGGGCTTGCTATGTATAGGATTATGTCATCTGCAAATAGTGAAATTTTTACTTCTTCCTGTCCAATTTGGGTGCATTTTATTTCTTTTGTTTGCCTAAGTGCTCAAGCAAGTACTTCAAACACAGTGTTAAATAAGAGCAGTGACAATGGTCATTCTCGCCTTGTTCCAGATTTTAAAGGGAAACACTTTAGGATTTCACCATTGAATATGATGTTAGTTGTGGGTTTTGATATATATCCTTTATCATGTGGAAGTTACCTTCTTTCTTAAATTTTGAAATGTTTTTCATCAAGAAAGGATGCTATATTTTGTCAAATGATTTTTCTGCATCAGTAAAGATGGTTATGTGGTTTTCTTTTGATCTGTTAATGTGGTGTATTACATTGATTGATTTTCTTTTATTAAACCATCCTTGCATACCAAGGATGAAACCCACTTGCTCATGGTGTATAATTCATTTGTTGTGTTATTGAATATGATTGACAAGTTTTTCGTTGAAGATTTTAGCATCTATGTTTATTAAAGAGATTGGTTTATAGTGTTCTTTTCTTGTGGCATCTTTATGTTGATTTGATATTTGAGTGATGTTGGCATCATAGAATGAGTTAGGCAATGCTTGCTCCACTTTTATTTTTTGGAAGAGTTTAAGAAAAACTGGTGTTCCTTCCAGAATGATTAGTAGCATTCACCTGTAAAGCCATCTAGTCCTGGGCTCTTCTGAGCTGGGAAATTTTTGAAGACAAATTAAATATCATTACTTATGAAAGTCTGTTGAGTTAATCAATTTCTTCTTTCGTCAATATATCTTCCAAGTTATCTGTCTTGTTGTCACGCAATTTTTCAAAGTATCCTCTAATGATACTCTTTATTTCTGTGGGATCAGTGTTGATATCAACTCCTTCACTTTCATTTTATTTATTTCCATCTTCTTTCTTTCTTTCTTTATATTGTTAGTTGACTAAGGGTTTTTTCAATTTATTAATCTTCTCAAAAAACCAGCTTTGGTTTTGTTAATTTTTGTAGTGTTTTTTAATTCTCAGTGTCATTTAGTTCTGCTCTGTTTGTTAATTCCTTATTTATACTTACCTTGAGGTTAGTTTCTTGTTTTTTCTCTTTTCTCTAGTTGTTCAGATAGGTCTTTGATTTTAGCTATTTCTTCTTTTTTAAAATATAAGCATTTATAGCTATAAATTTTCCTCTCAGCACTGCTTTTGCTGCATCTCATTGGTTTTGATAGGTTGTGTTCTCATATTCATTCATTTCAGGTACTTACTGATTTCTTTTGCAATTTCCTCTTTGACCCACTGATTGATAGTGTGTTATTTAAATTCCATGTCTTTGTGCCTATTCTGGTTCTCTGTCCCTTATTAATTTCTAGTTTCATTCCAATGTGGTCAGAAAAATTAATTTGTATAATTTCAATCTTTCTAATTTTGTTGAGAGTTGTTCTGTGTCATGTGGTCCATCTTGGAAAATGATCCATCTGCACTTGAGAAAAGTGTATATCCTGCTATATTTGGGTGTAATGTTCTGTGTATATTAAGTCTAGTTCCTCTAATGCATAATTCAAGGTCTCTGTTTCTTTATTGAACATCTGTTGAGATGTTCTATCTAATGGTGGTAATGGTATATTAATGTCCCCCACTATAATTGTAGAGGTATCTATTCCTCTACTTAGTTTTTCCAGTGTTTACCTCATGTATTTTGGGACACACTGGTTAGGTGCATACATGTTTATGATTATTCCTTCTTCTTGATAGATTGCCATTTTTATTAATATATAGAGTCCTTCTTCATCGCCTACAATAGTTTTGCACTTAGAGTCTATTTTGTCCAATATTAATATAGCTACTCCCACTATATTTTGGTTATTGTTTGCATTTAAAATCATTTTCCAAGCATTCACTTTCAATCTCCTTGTGTCCTTGGGACTAAGGTGAGTTTCTTGTAGACAGCATAAAAATAGGTCATATTTCCTTATCTATTCTGCTAATCTGTGTCATTTGATTGGAGAGTTTAATCCATTAATATTCAATGTTATTACAGTCAAGGTATTAGTTAGATTAGCCATTTTTTTCTTCAGGTTTATATGTCATATTTTGTTTTTATTTCTCTTTTTATCCTTTTATTTATTATTACTAATAATCTTCCCTTTCTACACTCTCCGCCAACCCTTTTTCTCCAGTTTTTTTCCTTTCAACCTGCAAACACACTTATTGTTTTTGAAGTATAGGTTTATTATTGACAAAATCCCTTAAATTCTCTTTATCTGTGAGTATTTTGAACTCTCTCTCATTACTGAATACCAGCTTTGCTGGGTACAGAATTCTTGGCTAGAAGTTTTTTTTTTTTCTTTTCACACCTTAACTATGTCATAGCACTGCCTTCTCACCACCGTGGTTACAGGTGAGAAATCAGCATTTGTCCTTGTATTTGATGGACCTTTTTTCTCTTGCTGCTTTCAGTATTCTCTCTGTCCTGACAATTTGGTAAGTATTAGTCTTGGGGTTGGCCTGTTAGGATTTATACTGATTGGAGTGTGCAGTGGTTCCTAGACATGCACATCCATGTCCCTCAATGAGTTGGGAAATTTTCAGCTGTTATTTCCTCCAACACTCCTTCTGCCTTCTTTCCCTTTTCTTCTTCTGGGATGCTTATAATGTTTATGCTTGTGCATTTTCTGTTGTCATTCAACTCCCTGAATCCCTGCTGAATATTTCTAACTTTATCTGTTCTACTATCTGTCTGATTTCAGATGTACTATCTTTGACATCACTAATTCTTCCTCTGTTGTTCACATCTGCTGTTATGTGCTTCCAGAATATTTTTAATTTCTTGCATTGTGCCATTCATCACCATCAGATCTGTAATCATTTTTATGCATGTTTACAATATCTTCGGTATGTTACCACTGTGTCTTCTTAATATCCTTTATCTCTTCCTTCACTGCATTAGGTTGCTTCATGACATTTGTTTGGACATCCTTGATTAGTTGTTCCATATTCTATATCTCTTCCTGTTTTTCAGTTTGTTCATTAGACTGATCCATGTCTTCCTTTTTTTAGTATGGCTTGTAAGTTTTGTTGATGTCTAGGCATCTTCTTATCTTGATGTGTTTATATGGATGATTAGCTTCTCTTTCTACTCTCTGGTTTTATTTTGTTTTGTTTTGTGTTAAGATTCCTCTTTGACACTGCTTCCACTTCTATATCTTCTTAGTTGTCTGTGTTGCCTTGAAAAAATATTAAGACCATAGATAAGGAAAGAGAGAAGAGAAAAAGAATAATGTAAAAAAAAAATAGAAAGGAACCATAAAACAGCCAGGTAAAAATAAGTAATAAGAGAGAAAATCATAAAAAATAAAAGGCAATAAGAATAAAATGGTAGAATAAAAAAAGAATCAAGAAAAAAAGAGAGAATAAAATAAAAGACCAGCTAGATGGAGAAGAGAGGAAAATAAATGAATCCAATCCAGAGAAGATGGAATGAAAGAAAACAGTGGAAAAGGAAAAAATGAAAGTAAGAAAAAAATTAAAGAATCTAAGGAGAAAAAAGAAGGAAAAGAAAAAAAGGAAATAAAGAGTAAAAAAATTAAAAAACAAAAAGCAATCCAGGAAAAAACAGGTTTCACTCTTAAGACCATGGGGATTCTTTCAGGAGGCCAGTGCTCATCAGTAAAGCACAGTGCAGCCCACACTCTACAAGTAAGGTACCCAGTTTTAGAGAATGAAATATAGTGCAAATGAAATAATAAATAAAAATAGAAAATAACAGATCAAAAACCCTAAAACACAAAAAAACCTAGTCTATAAATTTCTTGTCACGAGGTGCCAGCTGTGTGCCTGACAACCCACTGGCTATCTCTTGAATCCTTCACTTAGAAGGTACTAAGGATTAAACCAGTGTCCTAGTATATGTGAGGCAGAAGTTCCTCCACTGAATTCTACCAACTCTCCAAGTTAAGTAGGCTTCTGAAACCTTATCTGGCTCTCCCCCACTCTTTTCAAGTTGGGCTTCTAACAGTTTCCTTGCTATCTGTTCTGGCTTCCTCCTTTCTCAGGCTGTTAGGTGCCTGGCCATATCAACTATTAACACATGCAAGAGCATGGATGAATTTCACAAACATTCTGATCAGCATGTTCACCTAAAACAATTTCTGTTTTCACAAAGGGACTTGTCCAAATAAACTATTTAGACCCTTGTTTGCAACAGCAGAAAATTAAAATAAAATTGAATTAAGTAAATGGATTTTTTCTAAAAAAGAATGATTAAAACAAACTTTAGGATGTTGTAGCCTCTTGAGGAAGAAGGTAGGAGGAGCCCACCAATAGTTTATGTGAGTTGTTGATGTAAATTTCCCATATGTGTGGTGATTACAGGCTGTCATTTTACTTAATTTTAAAAATATATTAGATATAAACTCATTTTTATATAAGCCAAGTTTATTTTGCTTAAGTAGAGTTCTTAGAGGACTACAGCTTGTTAAACAATGTAAATTAGTATAAGTCATTTCAAAAGCCAGAATTTTATTTGTTTTTTGAGTTATTTAAAAAAAACTTCAGCTTATTCTAACAAGATGAATATTTTTAACCATTTCACTTTAAGTTAATGAAAGCTCACAAATGAGCAACACTCCTCATTGAAGTAAACAAAAAGCAAGTCACAGCACACACACACAAAAAGAATTATGTAAAAAATATCTGTGTTCCCATATTTTTTGAAGTTGCTTTACAATGGGATGATATGCATATTATCTTGCTGCAAATCTACCATACAGATTTGGAATACATGTAGTTTAGACAAACAATTCAGTCCAAGAGGCACTAACTTCAGGTAATGCAGCAGTATAAACCTTTTAACAACTCAATTTGTTTTACTCATTGCCTTTTCTTCTACACTGAAATGTAGTCAAGAAAAAATGCTCCTTAATTTAAAACTGGTATTGTTTAAATTAAAAATTTTGTAATTTTGCAATAGAATTTACAAGTATATGTTCAAATTGAATTTGCCTCTTCCTACCATCCTAGTCACAAAATGGGAAAGAGAAAATATTTTTTTAAATGCCTTAATTTTCAACTTCATGCAATCTAAATAAAGATGACTAAAACAAAGGTTAAACAATGGAAGGATATTTCACTGAAATTCTTTTATACAAAACATAAGAAAAGTGCCATTTGGTGACATTTTAATTTACAAATTGGTATCATTTTGGTTGACAAATATCCATACGCTGTTTTCTTCATGCCTTTAGATTTGCACAGAGAAAAAAACACCATAACTTCTGATTTTAATCACACATTTTTTTCCAAAATTTTATGTGGATTAAGGATTCCAGGTACAGACATTCAAGAGTTTATGTTTCTCTTCCTAGGCCTGTCCAAGATTTTTCTCTTCCAAAAACAGATCAGATGAATCTTCACCTACAAACTCCTATATTTGTACTAGGAAATATCTAAGATGCTCTTTGGAAGCAGTGGCATCCTGATTTAGGATGAAAAGCATGTCACAAAAAGCTTAAACTGAGCATCTTGTAGATGAGGGAATGCAGACTTTAGGAGATTAGCCACATATTCCTGAATAAACATTTTTTGTTAACTAGATTTCCAGGGTTTAATACTGTACTTTTTTTTCCTTCTTCTACCAAATTAAACATATATGCAGGAATTGATTCATGCATTGCTAAAACAACAGTACATGAGCTGTCTGTCACAACAGAAATGATGCACAGTAGAATATCACAGAAATATGTTTGATAGAAATTCTGAGCTGCAGCTTCTTCTTGGACAACATTTTGTAAGAGGGTAAAAAGTACCTGCAAGTTTGTGCCTGCAACATTCCTTATAGTATGTTTGAAAGCCCAAATAAGGGAATCCAAAACAAGTTTGAACTGTGCAGGTCAAAGAGCCAAGTATGCTGGGAATCAATGAGAATTGAGAACCTAAAGTAGTAAAAAAATGTTTGCTCTGTGTTCAGGATATTCTTCAAAGCCCATATCCACCATACTTAATGTGCATTCAAAACCAGCATCAAATATTTGAGGTATTTCAGCTGTTATGTGTCCTCATGTCTTGCTGGCAATAATAGCCACAGTACTAATCACTTCTGCTTCTTTAGCAGCTGGGGCATTTCTCTGGTAATCAATGAGCACTGCACCAACAGAAAGGAATACAATTTTCATCTGCCATCTGTGGATCATTGGAATGGCTAACCCAACCAGATATTAACTGTAAAGTTTCCCTTTTTACTGTTTGCATACTTCCAATCAGTGGTTCCTTTGTAACCATCTAACTATTAGCTTGGATAGCTGAAGAAATATTTTCACTGAGGCACTTGTGCACATTAAGCATATCTAAATAAATTCATCCAAGTTGATTTATAAAGTGGTGAACAACAGCTTTGCAAGCTCTTGCATTTGTTTTCAATATGTTACCAAGTTGCCTGACTGTTGCAGGACCTTTAAGTATCCATAATTTTTTTGGTCTGCTGGTTTATGCTTTCCCACACTTGATTAGGAAGTGGCATGTTTTTTTATATCTAATGTTTTTGTACTGTTTGATCTGTTTGTTCATTTATTATGTGCCCCACAGCTTCATAAAATATATGAACATGTTGAGGCTGAAGATCACAGATTATAGCGTTAAGACTGTTCAAAATCTCACCAATAAAAGGCATTACTTCTCCAACTTGAACCTGATTGAAATGCCTGAGGTATTTTTGAGCTATTTTTATGAAAGTATTGCAAGCCACATCCTGGAATCCATCATTGGTCTCATGCATGAATTCAATTAGCTTGTTAACGAAAGTCTTCGAAATTGTCAGTGAGCTCTCAAAACTCTTGGATATTGACCTACTAGATGCATGATGTTTGATGCAATAATAGTTTATTATCTTTGTCTCTTTTCTCTTCACAAAGTCCTAATAGATCCTTTATAGCAGTAACAACAAATCTTTACCATCCTTTTCATGCATTGCTCCACTAATGAAACCTATTGCCCAACACAACGTATTCATATATTTCCATGACCTTTCTGTACCATTCAATTGGTTGTGAAACTTCTCAGTCATTATTCTTTATGTACCTACATAATACAGAAGAGTAAGATAAACTAATGTTTCTCTCGTATTCTTATACACATTTATGGAATCTGTATCTTTCATGAATTCTCTGATAAATTCTCCTTGATCATTTTCTACAATCAATACTTCCCTTGGTTTAGCCATATGTCTAACCATCAATAAGCAGACCTTGGATAATTACAGGCAACTAGAGCTGTCTCCTGGGAGGAACATCAAAATGTTGAGATCCAGAGAGCAATGGAGAGGCAGATATAGAGAATGGGCTCTCTCTATAAAGTTCAGTTGCCAAGTGATTCCAGTACTCAAGACAAATCTTAAAGATTTCATTCTCTTCCACTTTTGATACCAACAGCATGTACTGAAGGGCCTCCATCAGTGTTTCCCTGAGATATAATCTTTTTATATAAGTGGACCATTTTCCTTAAGAATAGTGCAGAGAAAACAACTGAGATTTTAAATAAAGTTCTGATCATCATCTTTCCCATTTGAGCATAGAAATGGAATATTGGTATTTAAAGGAAGCATCTGTTTTAGTTGCATCATTGTCAGTGTAAATAATGTTGCAAATTGTTCTTCATACTGGCTGACACTCACAACAACAATCTCAGTGAGCTAATTCAGAAAGACATTTCAAAACATTGGAACATTCAGGAATTTATGAATTAAATATGCTAATTAACTTTTTCTCAAAAATATATCCCTAGGGAATTCAGTTAAGAAATCTGAACAATGCTTCTAAGGTTGTATGTACAACTGGAGAATTTGGGGAATTTTATCATAATATTTCATAATAATATGAAGACTTTCACACTTCCTACTTACTCCTATAATGTCACTTATAAATTTTGGCCAATGTTTGGGCCCTTTCAGTATCTGAACAAGTATCATATTTACTTTCCTGATATACACCTTCTTCTATACACAAGTTGGAATATGTGACATCTTGATAATGAGGCTGACAAAGTTTTTTTTTTGTTCCTTCACATTGGTTCCTTGGAAGAAACTTCCACCTTTTTTTTTAAACCACATTTTCCAAAATTTGTACTCCATAGTATTTTGTGTTCATATTCTGTGAAAATTCCAAAATTGTGTCGACTCTTGTCCATGCATCAGGATGTTCCTTTAAATATGTCAATAAATATAGAGCCATTCTTTGCTGGTTACCTTCTCCATGGAATAAACAATTCACCACATTGTTTAAAAGGTTGATGTCCAGTCTTTGGCTGAAATCGAGCCTTTGACAAGCTGCATGGTCTGCTAACATGATTGCTGGCCTAGATTACCCACGTTGGAGACTTCCACAGCTTGCTCACATTCTTAGTCACATTATGGCCCTTGTTGAGGCCCATGGTCCATGGGGTTGTGCAGAGCCATGGCACAATGGCTGCCATGGAAGAAAGGGAGATCTATACTCTTGTGTGTGTAATATATTTCATAATAAGAACTAAAATAATCTTAAAAGTGTTATGGACATTGTAAACACTAAACTTAGCTTACAGGAAAGGAGGCCAAAAATCAACAATTGATTAGAAAATTCACAGCAATGGGTGTTCCAATGACTAACAAATATGTGAAGAAATGATCACTTACATAACTTTTGCATAGAAAACAATTTAAAATAACAATGAAATATTATTTTATTCCCATTAGAATGATGATAAATTTAATGTCACTCTTGTGAGGCACAAAACAAAAAATAGTATTGGGAACTGAATTGTAGATGTGACAGAAAATAAGTATGAAAAATTCCAGCTGCAGACACACACTGAATACAAAAACTATGTACGAGGTTTTACATATGAAAACAAACATTATTCAGACAGAAAACTCCAGGTGAGTATCCCTGCAAATAAGAAGTAGAGGGGGAAAGTTACAGAGTGTTTGGGTTTTATTACTGTCTGCTGACTCTGCCATAAGAAGCAGGATATAGCAGTTTCTTAGAGATAAAGATGAATACCAAAGCCATGCAAAAGATAGAGGACTGGAGCAAGTGGCTTGGGGGGAATTCAGTGGGTGGCCTTATTTAAAGGGGAATAATAAATTGAGTAAAGCTGCTGTCTGTAGTTAAACTTTTATTGGAAGCTTTGCATTTGGGGAAGTAAAGGGCAAAGGGCTCAGTATCACTACTAGAAATTGACCCAAAGTATCTCCTGGCTCTGTGGACTTAACATATTCCCAACATCTCTATGAGGAACAAGATTCAAGTCATGGATCATAGGAACCACTTTTCAATTAGACTTCCAACTGTATACTTGGAGAAAGTGATAAAGCTATTAGACAGAAATGGTAAGTACAGATGGTAAGAACCAGAGATTAATGTGTGGTTTATGTGCATGTGCGTGTGCGTGTGCGTGTGTGTGTGAGAAAAAGAAAGATTATGGAGAGTTATATGGTGTATCATGGGAATGCAGGATCAAGCACTGCAGAAAGTTTCAGCAAATGACTTCTTTATCACTTACACAGCACAATGAGTCAAATAAAAGAAGGGGAGACATCCCAGTTTCCAGCTGCTTGCATCAGGGTCAGTGGATGGCAACTCTGAATGCCCCATTTCACGTTGGAGAGGAGAGACAAATCTGTGCTGCTCTAGGGCAGAGTATTTGTACATCCAATGCTCAGTGGGCCCTGCCACTGAGAGTTCCTGCTCTTATAAGCAGCTAGAACTTCTTGTTCCTGATTTCAGTTTGCTCCATTAGACCTACCATGCTGCAGAATGGGAACATATTGAAACATCTGCACACAATACAGAAGTAGGGCGGTGGCAGGTGAGGGCTGGTATGGCTGCTATGCTCTTCCTGTCTTCCCAAGCAGATATCCATGCAAAGGAACTTATAAAACAAGTTTATAAAACACATGGTTAAGTCTATTGACAAGAAAAATAACCCAACACAATTAGTTTTATAAATCAGAGGAGTCTTAAAAACCAAATACACAAACACACATATGTGCACATGTATGGTCTCAGAAACATATACATTACAGTTGATAAAATGAAAGCAAACTTTTCTTTTACAACAACAAGATATTATGAAACAAATCAGATTGGATGGAGAAAAGTATATATAAAATAAACAAAAACAGAAGTCTTGGAAACAAAATACAATTATTTTAATAAAAAATAAATGGAAAGCATTCTAGACTTACATTCAAAGGAAAATTTAATTAATTAGAAAATGATAATGAAAACTTTTCCCAGTATGTAAAATAGATAAGAAAATAAGAAAATAAGAAAAGTTAATAACTGGGGAAAATGGCAAGAGAACATGGGTAATGGACAGTTAGGCAGCTATGGCTTTTGTAATCTTTAATAAAGTACACAGAGACTAATACTGTACATTTTGTTAGAAAACTTTAATTTTCAAAATTATAATATATTGAATATTGAAATTGCTATAAACATCTATTATTATAATAATATATAAATGATAATTATTTTACTATTGTAAACATTTATAGAATTGAAGTACTCTCTTTTAAATCAACACAAGAAAAAGTGGGAGTAAGAAAATCGTGAGACACCTAAGCCAGGTTTCAATTAAGTAGTTATGTTTAGCAGATGAGAAGGTGGAATACTAATTTGAAAAAAATAATAATTTTGAGCAGGGGGAATGGTCATCAAAGAGCAGGAAAGAAAGAGAGGTGATCTACAAGTACAGAGATTGGCTTATCCTGGAAGTTGTTTAGGATAATGAACAATATTCCTTAGGGGAAGAAAATTAAAGTACTTTGACTGTAATAATTCAAGTCAATTCAATCTACCCTATGATTTTTTTTTTTTTTGGTTTTCA